>BPLR01005421.1:0-32865 GCA_021605095.1 Caerostris extrusa | reverse complement strand
CAAAATGGTGCTATTACTTAGTAATGATACTCAAAATGGTGCTATTACTTAGTAATGATACTCAAAATGGTGCTATTACTTAGTAATGATACTCAAAATGGTGCTATTACTTAGTAATGATACTCAAAATGGTATTCATATTGAAACTTTTCAATGAGATTATTGATATTAATAAAATTTATATTTTGACTGAGAGTATTGGCATTCAAAAAAAAAAGTATTGATACTTTGATTCACTGTATTGATACAAAGATTTTTGTTATCTACCAAACATTTATTTTCTAACTAAATATAATAAATCTGTTATCTTTCTATCCTGTTTTAAATATGTTTTCATTGCTATTGTTATGAAATGAGTGACTTATAAAAACTTTTCATAAAGCACTGAACTCATCTAAAAACATTCATTTGCAAAATGTACTGATAACACGAAAAATAAGCGATACAAATTTCTGAATGACACATTTCGAATTTGATAACACATTTTATAATAAATTATTGATAAGAACATGAGTTAATATTCTTACCAATCTAATGCTATAACGAAAGAACGAAGTAGTTTATCCTATTTATTTTATTACAAATATACAGATAACGTATTTAACTTTGTTTCGCCCAGTTATAACTGTATCGTCGATATATTCGAGACTGTGATCTTTATTAAGAGACTTTAAAACTTTGATTAAAAAAATTGTTCATCAAAAATAATTTACAGAATTAATATATATATTCTTTCCACATTCAGAATTGTTTTAAATGTTGATTAACACAGTTAAAATGATAAAAAAACATCCAAAATAGGTTGTCACTCATTTAACAAATCGTATTTTTTATCTTATGCAACACATAAAATGAGAAAAAATTCTGAAAATTTATTACTCATAAATTCTTGAAAATTTGTGAAATTTACTGTGAACTATTTATTATTCATTAATTTTTGAAAATTTATTGCGCGTTAATTTGTGAAAATGTGCTGTTAACTATTTATTACTCATTAATTTATAACATTATTTTTTAAATTTTACAAATCAAATTAACTAAATTAAAATTATAGACCATTTATTACTCATTATTTTTTGAAAATTTGGGAAATTTACTGTGAATTATTTATTACTCATTAATTTTTGAAAATTTATTACTCATAATTATTACTCATAAATTTATTACTTTTTGAGAACTTTTTATAGATAAGAAGCTCATAGCAAATTGCATTCATTGTTATCATTAACTTTTGTCAAAAATGGACTTGCGTCACTTTCAAAGAAAACGGCTTACATAATGTAATATTCTTCATCAAAAACCATTTCAATGCATAAATTCCATTTTTGCTATTGATAAATCCAAATCTCATGTAACTAAATAAAAAATCTGGAGCAAATCTTTGAATAATTAATAAACAATCTCTTTATAATCTATAACATGAAGAAGAAAAAAATCTTAACATTTAGCGTTTTAGAATAAATAAATAAATAAAGCGACATCTATTTTCAGCCATTTTGGCTCATTACATAAGCAACGGTGAGGCTGCTTCGATTCTTTATATAGCGATGAGAAATGGAACACGAATTTTATAAATATTAACCAACTGTTGATGGATGGTTCTTGCATCTTTCCGACGATTAGGGTCATCTTCGTGAAGATGGAACCTTGCGTGTGTAACATGCTCAGTGGTCCAAAACATTGACCAAAGACACCCGCTTTGAATGGTTACAACTTCGGACACATGTCTGAACTAATTCGTTGTAATTGCTCTAGTTCAGTTACAGTGAATGATGTAGAACGATTACTTAAAAAAATATTATAAAAACTGAAATCTGCTCTGCAAATTTCACCTTTTATGTGTGAACATTGGAGAACGGATCAATAAACTCAGGAATATGCCAATGTTTAACAATGCACGAGATATATGAAGCGATTTATTGGAATACTACAAGAATGGCCAAATTCAAATAGCCATATGAATGTAGCAATGTTGAACAGATTTAAGAACTTCTTGAAGGATGAATTGTTCAAAAATCTCGAAAAGAATATGCAAAAGTAAGATAAATGTCGTCTCAAATTAAGAATGAAGAATCAATCAATCAATCATGAATATTACAAGAATCCTATTACATTCAATAGTCAAAAGAATATACCAAAATTTGAAGATACTAGGCATAAATGAAGAATGAAGTATTCCTATTGAATATTCCAATGCCAAAAATGATAAGTATGAAACTTAAAGAAGAAGGAATTGATCAACGCACTACGAGTACTTATAGCCATTGGATATACAAATATTTAAAATCCCAAACCAAAACGTGAAAAGTGACTCAAAACCATACTACAAAACACTTCAAGCAAAAGAAAAATTCTCTAGAAAATTCCTGAGGATTAACGTTATTGATGAATCATTTCAAGAGTTAAGGGGCCCAAACTACCATTTTCCGCCGAAATTTGCAAATTTGGAATATCGCTTTATTTGCTTGCTGCACTTTTTGAACTGCGCCACGAACAAACCAGGGCAACATCATGTTCACTCATGATAAAAAAAAAAAAACTCTCAAGTTTTTACCAATCCAAGTGGCAATTAGCTCAGATTAGTAGTTTGGCAAATTTGGTAGTTGTTCTATGGCAGGGGTGGCCAACCCAAGGCCCACCTTAAACATTTTCCGGCCGTGAGATTTACAAAAAATTACCCGTGAGATCACACTTTTACAAAATATATTTAATTTATAATGCCAAAAGTAGTGAAAACTAATGTATGGAACTGGTTGACTTACAATGCAATATCTTACAGTGGCTTACAGTGTACATTTTTTAAACATCTGAATCAAAAATAGATTTTTAAAACACTTACATCACAAAAGGGCAATTTTTCCAATTTGTGAAATCTGGCACAAAAATTGTTCGCGCTTTTGGTTCAACTTACATAGGCGAATCGTTTTTCCCTAAATTGAAATTGACCAAATGCAAAACACGCTCAATCATAACGGACCCTAACCTGCAACGTCTATTACGATGTGCAAATATGATGTGCTTTTAAGATCGCAGTTTCACAAATGGAGATCGATTTGCAAAGTTAAGTGAAAGAGTGGAGAAACACATATCGCACTAGTAAAATAATTTTTTTTTTAATGATTTTATTTTTTTTTCATTTCGTTTATATTTATATATTTTTTACATTTCATTTTTAGTGTTACATATTTCCTTACAATGTGCGTTTAGTATCGTTATTACTATATGTTTACATGTAAGAATAATAGTAAACACAATAATAATAACTCATTATTATTGTGTTTACTATTAACATTTAACACATAACTCGTTTCAATTTTTCACCCCTCAAAAATGTCTATAGTGGTTCTAAATCGAATAAGGGGATATATAATTTTATATGTGGCCCGCGCAGTTAGGACGCGTTCCCAAAGTGGCCCGCAAGATGGGGCCATCCCTATTCTATAGTCTATGGTAAATTTTTGTCTTCCTGATAGTAGTTATCAAGAACAAAATTTGCCATAGAACATGGTATCGCAAACTATGCTTAGTTAATTAAAATAGCAAAATTGCTTATGCGACAAAAAGTATAACAATATATACTTAAAAATTTATTTGACAGCATGATTACAACACAGCTTATTATAAAATGAGTGCAATACACCAATATCCCGAGGACAGTTGAAAATCTCTTAGCTCAATTCGGAGCAAAACTTTGCATATTAATATTTTTAAAAAATTAAGACCAAGGACTAAAAAAAAACACTAGCTCGGAAGAAAAATACTTAATAAATATTGCAATTACAAATAGGGCTAATAGTAGGGATTGATTGTAATAATTATTACAATCTACTTTATATAATTTTTCAATATCAAAAATTTGTCTTAATTAATGTGAAAGCAACCCATTTTTCTATCAAAACTACAAAAGGCTTTCCACTTTTAACTCCCATGAAAAATATTTGCAAATTAAAGAAAAAAAAAGAAAACTTTACATTAAAAAGAAAAAAAAAACGATTATGTAGGAATTTTCTCGCAATCAAAACACTCTAGAATAGATATTTAAAAGTCAAATTTATATTTGGACAACTTTTGAAAGGAAAACAATTTAATTCCGACAAGGCTGTGAGACTGGGCTTCCAGGAATTCATTGACTCTTATCCGCCAGAATTTTATGCCATCGTCCTGAGCAACCTGCCCCTTCAATAGCAAAACTATAGCGGGTGCATATTTAGATGAATAAAATAATTCCTTATATTTGTAAGTTATCAATCAACTTTGCCTTTTCTCCCTCTATAAATTTCATCCTTGACAGCCCGATATTTATTTACAACGGCTTTATTTTACATCGGCGGACCTCTTGTTCCATTTAAAATTATCACGAACAGCTCTCAGACGAAAAATGAGGGAAGCAGAGTGTCTTTTAGAATAACGTATTTTCGTTTAGTGGGGGAGAAATCTCAGAAAACTCCTACCAGGCAGCCTGACCTGATGAGACGAGGCACTTAAACTCATTGTTAGAATCGCAACCACCCTAAAAGCTTTGTTCCATAAATTTTCTATAAATACATAATATAAAATTTATTTTATTCATTTTATATTTAAATATATTGTATTTTTGTTGTAATACTAAGGTGTTACCAAGAATAAAAATATCTGGAATGCAGATTTTTTCAATGACATTTTTCAACGGAAGGAAAAAAATGTTTTAGCATGTTTTGCTGTAGCATATGCCTGTTGCCATCTATTATATTATTACAAAATATTATGATCGGGCTTCCTCCTACACACTGTCAAGAGCGCCCCCTGTGACGTTTGGGAGAAATGGTCGGTCGGTCTCGAGACACTCACCCGAGAGGAAGTACAACGCCACCAGCGCTCCTGCTCAGAAATGTTTAGTTTATTGTCTCTCATCCCGAGAGGCAATATATTTAACGCATATCGGGACATTAATTGGCTTAAAGACTCTCACTCCGAGAGGAAATATATTTCGAGCACCCAGCGTGTAACCGAGAATCGGAAATTCGGATTAGAAGTGGAATCCTTTATGAAATCTATAATTATATGCCTTTAAATGTATTAAATATTGCATGTCTCTAATTGTATGTATGTGTGGAGTTTGTGCCTGTGTCAATAAAGCTGTGAGTTCTCAAAACTGTGCGTTAAGTATCTCAACCCAACCCACCCAGTTACAATCTGATTTCCCAATCTGCAAACTACAATATATTATATTATTAAATATAGTATATTATAATATACGTATATGTTATTTTCTACATTTATTGTATATTTTATTATTTATTTTCTATATTTATTTATTTATTTATTCGACTTATATTTATTTATTTCAATTTGTGCAACAGCCATGCATTTTAATATTTTACCATTTTTTTTTTATACTTGTCATATTATTTTGTCATAAAAATTATTACAATTAAAATTGATTTTCGACAATATATTTATTTTTAAATCATTTATTTTATATAAATGAGCCTCTGCTTCTGTTATTTTATGAGTCAAATGACAACATTTATAACAAATAATGACAAGTCAAAAAATAATAATAACAATTTTTTTCGATGTTAATTTGATTTATTTTAAATTATAAATTTTTAACCCTTCTAGGTATCCAGACAAACTTAGTTATCACCCAGTTTATAATACTTTATTATTTTTTAAAAATTATTTCGACCCAGTAATCTTCAACTACCTTTCAGTTATTTAACCAATAATTAGTTGTTTATTAATCTGTCTTATTTATATACAGCTTCAATTCTATATTTTTTTAAGACACTCTATAATAAGAAATTACGCTACTCAAAACAATTAGGAGATATTGTGAGTTCGGTATGAAACAACCCTATAATAAACAACTTTGTTAACAAAAATGAAATAAAAGAGGTTCAAAAGAAAATTTATAACGTTTACAAAGCTGAGAATATGCTAATTTGATCTATGACGTCGAAAATTACACGTTTTATATAGGAAGAGTAAAGCGACCTGCAGCATACCTTCTATTAAAAACAATTGACATACGTTGAATGGTTTGTGACTGCGATGATTTAAGAAGTTGATTTAGCTGAATCTGTAACCTGGGAAGTCATTGGTCGTTTAGAGGCGGTCCAAACGCAATCCTTTGAAGCGGAAGCGTTACGAGTTTCTCAAAATATCGCTTTCAGACTATGGAATCGGTTTTTGGAAACAGGAATTATTCGTCAGAGATATGGACAAGATCGTACGCTTGCAACAACACAAAATGAGGATCGATATTTAACACTAAGGGCCAGAAGAAAGCGCACTATAAACACCACTTTCTTAAAACAGCATCTTCAGAGGTCTATTGGTACCAGAGTTTCGGCTCAAACTATTAGAAATAGACTCCATCATGAGGGCTTGCAGATCTATGGTTTGTGTTTTTTTATATATATAGTAATTATTTATATATTTCTTACAAATAATATTAATTTAAATTGGAAAAAATTATGATCC
Organism: Caerostris extrusa; assembly: GCA_021605095.1. Lineage (NCBI taxonomy): Eukaryota > Metazoa > Arthropoda > Arachnida > Araneae > Araneidae > Caerostris > Caerostris extrusa. The sequence continues at coordinate 26,400 of BPLR01005421.1, read as the reverse complement.
AAAATTTAAAAATCATTTGTAAACTTTTCTTGTAAATTTAAACAAAATAATTATAGCTGTTTTTTTAATTTGTGAAATTATTATAAATGAGATTTTTTTAAAACAAAGGATTTGTGTCAATGTTTTCTGTGTCAGTATCTGATAAGTATAAGCTAAGAATTTTTGTGCGAGTGTATATTTTTATTTATTTAATTATGATTATTATTTATTTCAAAGTTTTATCCCTTATTTTTATTTCCCCACTTCCCTAAATAGCGTAAATATTTTTTTTTTTTAATGTAACACCAATCTTCCGTAGCAAAACTTTTTTTTTTTTTTTGTTCTAATTTAGCTGGAAAACACTTAGACAGTTGTCTTTCATGACTTAAGGCAAGCGTTACACCGACGTTACGTACTTAGCACTACCCAGGAGGTGCGTGTAGATTGAAGATGAGCTACGGACGCAGAGTAACAACCCCCGAAACATTATACGATCCTGTTAGACCGGGATATACAATTTAAAGTGGATTCTGAACCACCATAAACATCCATAGCACCGCCGGGACTCGAACCCGAAACCTGTGGTACCGAGCGTCAGAGCACTAGCCACTCAGGCCCATCGTAGCAAAACTACTTGAGATCAATTGGCTAGCACTCTGATGCTCCATACCACAGTTTTCGGGTTCGAATCCCGGCTATGACATGGATTTTTAAAGCGGTTATGAATCCACTTTAAACTGTAATTCCGTTCGTATTAGCTCTCGTGTGAAAAAATGACAGTAAAGCTACAAACCAAAGAGAAATTGGGCAACATCGCGCAGTATATGTCAATTTTCTTAATTTTTTACAATTTTTCTAATCAATTTTAAAAAATAACATCTTTCAAGTTTTTTTATCATTTCTTAAACTTAGCAGCGCTTCCTGGGACGTTTTCTTTTAGAATGGGGGTATATATTTTGAAAATAATGGGTTACTTGGATTAACGGTACTATCATTGGGTTTCGGTTTCTGATTTCATTTTTTTCTTTTTCCCCATAGAACAGAAATTTTTTTTTTTTTTTCATTAGAATCGCTACTATGAAAATCAATTTTAATTTTTCATTTATCACATTTATTCCATTTTGTAGAAATTTTTGCATTTTGTATTTATTTCATCATTAATTTTTCATGTATTATCATTTTCTGTGCATTTATAATATGGCATTGTTATCTACCAGATGAGCGTCGTTGATTCTTAACTGAAATGAAATGATATTGTTTATCATCAATATATGAATTTAAAAGTCAGCTGCAATGTTGTTGAATGTGTTGATTTAATTTAAAAAAATTTCTCTATGAAGCCACAAAAAATTACTTTTATAAAAGAAAATACTACACTCGGAATCGCAATTTATTTTTTTCAATTAAATAGTATTTGTCATGATAAAATATAAATTTTAATTTATCTTCTGAAATCTATAAATAAAGATTCAATGGCTTCAAAGAGCGAGGATGTTATTTCTAATTTATCAGAAGAAAATATTGGAGATTTTGAAACTCTTGGCCTTAATACAAAAACGTTGAAAGTAATGTATTTTGTTTACTATTTATAATTCTTATGCCTATTAGATATTATTTCTTATTGTTTCTGTGTCATTATTTTCAATACACAGTGATTGTTTATCATCAATAATTCAGGGCTCAGAGCAACTATTTTTATTTATTTATTCCAGCCTCTAGATGAAGCTTTGAGATGCAGTATCTGTTATGATTATTTCAACAACTGTATGATGACAAAATGCAGCCATAATTGTAAGTAAATAATAATCAATTTTATACCTTTTTTTTTTTTTTTTTTTTTTTTTTTTTTCGTGGTGAGAGAAATAATGTTGGTTTTAAACTTTATTGATTTAAGTACCTATTGGTTTGTGAATTACTATTTCTTGTAATGTTTTTGAAATTTAATATTATTTTAATTAAAATTTCAGATTGTTCTCTTTGCATCAGAAAATACATGATGTATAAAACACAATGTCCCACATGTTTCATGGTAATATTCTTTTTTTTTTTTCAAATTAAATCAAAATCAATTTATGAACTTTATTCTATATATTTCATATATTAACTAATATTGCTGGGATTTTTTTCTGTAATCTTTAGTAATATTTCTTTTATACATTGCCTGCAATTTGAAATTGAATATGATTAATACTTAATTTTATATGAGTGATATTATTATTATAGAGTGATTTATAGTGATGCATATTATTATTGCTCTTCATTTATAATTATGTAATGATAAATTAGGATATATATATATATATTGCGTGTGTGTGGGCATAATATGTATTGTGTGTGCATAATATGTATTGTGTGCATGTGTGTGCATAATATGTATTGTGTGCATGTGTGTGCATAATATGTATTGTGTGCATGTGTGTGCATAATATGTATTGTGTGCGTGTGTGCACATAATATGTATTGTGTGCGTGTGTGCACATAATATGTATTGTGTGCGTGTGTGCACATAATATGTATTGTGTGCGTGTGCATAATATGTATTGTGTGCGTGTGCACATAATATGCACATAATATGTATTGTGTGCGTGTGCACATAATATGTATTGTGTGCGTGTGTACGCATAATATGTATTGTGAGCGTGTGTGCGCATAATATGCATTGTGTGTGTGTGTGTGTGTATGCATAATATGTATTGTGTGTGTAATTCCTCTTTAGTATGATAGATACAATCTATACAGAAATTATACCCAAAAATTATATCTTGCAAAGAAAAAAAAAAAAAAAAGAAACACATATACTAGAAGTTTACAGATGAGTTCCATAAATATCAAATCGCCAAATTCATTGCAGTGGTTTTAAATAAAGTAAAATTAAAATTATGTTTAAAAATTCAGGAATATGAGAATGCATTTGTTATATTATTGAAATTTCTTATATCAACATATAATTCATCAACCTGCATTAGAAAAATCAAAATTTCTATCATTGATAATTCACTAATTATATTTACAGTGAGAGTTGTGTATATTCTCTTCACCTTGCTACTTTTATGAGCATACAATATACAAATATCTCTGTATGTATTTATAAATAGTTAAAACATATATGGCATAATCTTAAAGCAGTATTGCTAAAAATTATAATCTTAAACCAGTTTCGAAAAATCTGAAACTACACCCAAAGTGATAATGATGAGTCCCTTGAGAGATAATGATGTTTCCTATTGATTGCAGTTTTAATTTTAAAAATAAGCCCATTTATTTTGAGTAACTAATTGGTTATTATATGGTAAATTGATAGTGATTATCTGAGATAATGAATAATTAGACCCAACACCATTTCTAGGATGAGCAAAATTTCACCCTCCAATGATTAACAGGTTTATTATTCTAAGAGAACATGCAATTTAAATTTCTCGTGAACTTAAATAAAACTGTTTGTTTAAGCATTGCTTTAGTCCTTTTATGTCAGCAGAAAAATGTTACAATGTCTCCATATTAATTACAAATTCATGTCCAAAATTAGAGAATTATGGATGAGAGAGATGAAATAATTTAAAAAAATATTTTTCATTTTTCTTATTCATGCATAAGAAGATTGTTGCATTTTCTGTTGCTCTAATTACTATTGTACCTCTGATTTAAGTTTAAAATATAACTGAAAATAAGAATTGTTCTTTAGAATTTATTTGGTTAAAAAGCACAATGGTTTTAATTTATGTTTTTCTTATGATAGTTATTTTAATGTTTAGACTGTATGGTACAATAATGTGAGAAGTTATGCCAACATTTTTTTCATTTTTTGCTGTGCTTGTGTGTACTATACATCAATAGTTTATCGATCTTTTATTATTGCCCAACAATGTTGCAAATATTACATAAATTGAAACTGTACCCAAGATTATTGTAAAAGTTAAATTGTAGTATTTATAGCATCTATTTCTTATAACAAATTATTCTTATTGTTATTAAATATTTATTCTTTTAATGTTCAAAATTGAATAATTGCTTTCTGCAATAATTTTTTTTTTTTTTTTTTTATTTTTATTTTTTTTTTTTGCTTCTTTCTATTATTACAGTACTATTGTTTAAATTGCATTGGTAATAGAATTAATTGATTACTCATATTATATCCTTGCATTAACAATATTATCAATATTAGTGTTATAACAAGGAGATATCAGATTGTATAAGAAGAAAGTTACTCAAATATTTTAATTTTAAATAATTTAAATTGTCCTTATTGATTTTCACTTTTTGCTTTAATTTTTTTTATCAAGGATACTTCAGAACCTGAACTAAGAAACAACAGACTGATCGATGAAGTTGTTCGCTTATACAAAAAAGTGAGGTAATTAGCTACAATTGTCTTCTCATTTTAATAAATTAACAATAAAAAAAATGCTTCTTTTTCAATAAAAATAATAAATGTATGAATTATAATAATTCATCCTAACTATTAATAATATTCGAAATTTTAATTTTAAATATAAGTCGTATACAGTTTGCATATTACATTGTTTAATATGTGAAAAAATTTATAATAAATAATTATTTATTATCTGTTACGATTTGACCATCAAAGTATTAAATAAGATGCTTATTTAAGAAAAAAAGATTTTAATTGTAATTGTTGAAATTATTTGTATTTGTTTAATATTTTATTTTCTTATATTAATTATCGTTTTTCTCTTATATCAGAAAATTTTTACCTGAAAGCTATATAGAAATAAGGGAAGAAACTGTATCGACAATTTTATGGGATACATGAGATTGGTTGATGCAAACTTACATATGAACACATAATCAATAATCCTTCATATGAGAAAATAATTATAAAGATTATTTATTTTAAAAAATGAAGACTTTAATAATTACATATATTACAAATAAATTTGTTTTTCATTCATCTTTTTAAATTATCTTGAAGAAATTAAGTAAAATTTTACAACTTTTATAAAATGTGCATTTATTTTCTAGGGTCAGTGTTCAAAGTTCTCACAAACCACAGCCCAAGTTGCAAACTGAACATTATCCCATAGTTAAAACTGCAAATATTAGAATAGTAAGTTTGAAAACTTTTTGCTAATTGAATTCATAATTCTTAGTGATCATTGCAATTTTTTTAGATGTTCTCAGAAAAATTTCATAACCTAAAACCTTGAAATTAAATTTAACGTACATATATTTAGTGAAATTGTCCACAAATTAGATGTTGTATATATGACAAATTTTCTTTTGCCACCAAATTTTTTCTGACACTTTCAATTTTGCAATGACTGTATTCAGTAAATATCATTTTATTAAAAAAATATTTATATTCATAAAACACAATTCTTTTTATTTTATGTAATGTGCATTTCTTGCTTAAATTAACTACTGCATCAACTTTTTAATAATACAATTTGTATATTATATTGAACAGAGATTTTTTTATCATCTCCAAAATTCTGTCGTAAATTCATATTTATATGATAAATTAAATTAAATTAAAAATTATTTAATTTAGTAAAGGGTATAAAAAGTTCTCAAAATTATAAAAAATGAAAAAATCGAAATTTGAAATCAGCTTTACCAATATCAGGGAATTGGCAGATGATATAGAAGATGGCTCAACTAACACAATAAATTTTTAAAGCAGAACAGTAAAATGAAAATGATGTTGTTAATACAGTATTTATCATTAAAAATTATATTGTAATTTAATTTTTTTTTGATAATAAGTATATTTTTGTATTAAAAAATATGTTAAAAATACATTTGTTAATCTGTGAAGAATTTTAAATTAACAAAACTTTTAGAATGGCTGTATATATATTTTTATATATTAAGAAAATATAAAGTATTTTTTAATAAAAATGTTTTGATTAATTAATAAACCGGTATTAATTGTATATTATTTATTTTGAAAATATATAACTTTGATTTACAAAAAAAATTTTTTCAAGTAGTTGGAATAGATAATATTACTTAAAGAATTATGTGAATTAACAATTTACAAAAACTTTTAATTTTATATGAATATTTGTTACCTGATTTCTAAAAAAAGTTTAAACATTGTTTTAAGCAAAGTAATTTTGTGTAATTAGAGAATTGCAAATTTGGAATTAAAATTCTATTACAACAGCTTTAAAATATTTCTTTTTTCACAGAAAAGTGAACCTTGTACTCCAAGTTCAAGTCAACATGAAGATATTGTAAAGAAAGACGCAGTTAAACTTGATCTTTAAAGAAGGTATGCATCAATAATAAGTAAGAAATTTATAAAAATAAATTATTAAAAACTAAATATTGATAAAAAATTATGATTAAATAAAGTTTATAAAATATATGCATATCTGAATATCATTTATTTTAATTTTCATCATAAAACTAACTACACTTTTAGAATTTAAAACAAAGAATTAAAAAAAATATTTCAAAACCACTTGTTATTGACCAAATCATCTATTTATATACTTTCATTAAAAATACAAATTAATTATATTATATCAAATAAAAACTTTTAATTGTCAAATTAAACCACTAAAAATATTAATAAAATTAAATATCACTTGATAAATTTCCAAAAAAGAATGACATTTGTTAATGTAATAAATGACATTGTTTATTTCTTCATTGATATCTTCATATTTTTATTAATGCAAAAACATAAAAATTGGCAAAAAATATAATGGTAAAATAACTAAAATTCTTAATTGTATATGTTTATATTGCTTGTTATTAACCTATATTTTAAAAATATATTACACTAACTTACTATAAATATATTATTTTAAATGCAGGAAATTAATAATTTTATTTTCCAAAAATAATTATCTGAAAATATTATTCAAAATGAGTTAAAAAAAACAGTTACATTATTTTCATTTTTATAATAATGTAATACTGATTAAAATTTTTCAGTATATCAAATTTAAAAATTGCAATTATAAAATTATAGAAACAAATTCTTCTAGTATCAACCGAAGAAAAGAATTATATATGTATCTATACACATACATACATTTTTTTTTTAGTATCTTGTCCAGTTTGCTACAAACCAGTAAATAAAGATAGTATCAATTGCCATCTTGACAAGTGCCTACAACTTCAACAAAAAGAATCAAAAAGCGGTGAGTTAAAAACAACTGCAATATCTTTCATCTGTAATAAAATTTTAATTTCTTAAAATTTATCTGAATGCTAAAATTGTTATTGCAGAAAATCATTGCCAAAACTGGTGTATCATTTACTATCAGACAAGGACATTCGAAAGAGATTGAAAGAACATGGTCTGAATACATCTGGGCATAGAAAAGTACTAATGATACTTATATCAGTATTATTTATACTTATTTCACACTTAATAATACTTAAAGTGTAAACTGTTATTTATACTTATGTTGAAGATCTATTGTTGAAACTTTTAATATAAACTAGGCTTATATTTAATTTTAAGAATAATTTAAATGTTGTATAAACAAAAATTATATTTTATTTAATAGCTAAATTTCTTTTCTACAGGCTTTGATACATCGACACAAGTCATTTGTTACATTATACAATTCGAATTTTGATTCATTAGATCCCAAAACTGGTAAATATTATATAAACTTATTTTGCTAATTAGAAAATTCATTCATTTGTCATGTCTTTTGTACATTCATGTGAAAATTACTCATAAATAATTTAAATATAGCTAACCATCTTTTAACTTAGAACATTGTTTCTATGAAACACTATATGTATATAGGACAAATTTTGACTCTAGATTAGTAGATAGTTAGGTATTTAATTACATTAAAACAAAAAATTAGAACAAAAAAAAATTAGAATCAGAAATGACTTTAGATAACAGTGATAGTAAAAAGATATTTTATAATATTCATTAAAGTAAAGATATCATTCATATTATTTTTGTATTTTTTAATACAATTTTGATGATAATACATTCTACAGTTTCTATTAATTCAAAGTTTTCCTTTTTAAACTTTTGAGTACAGTATGTAATGTTAATTAACAAGATTCTTGTTTATATATTATGGTTAGCTATATATATTTCCTTATCAAGAAAACATTTTCTTGGTCTGCATTATTTCTAGAGGTGGCATGCCACAAATCGAGCATTTATAAAGGAGTCGAAATGAATTGGCTTAAAAATAGGATTATTTTATACATAATTTTTATTTTTCCAAAATTAGAAGAATTAGATGTTTTTCAGGGCAATTCAGTTGTATCCTCCAATAATATAACCACTAGCAAAAATAGTTACTAATAAAACCAAGTAAGTGTTGAGAGATGTATAAAAAGCTATCTTGAGCCAAAAAATGAAGGAAGATCTTATCGAAGCTGTTCTGTTATTATGAATGAAAGGATTTAATGTTTTACAAATGTTTCATCTTTGTGATTAAAATTTGCAATTATCTTTTGCTTGTCTTAAGTTTTTCTGTAATACTTTACTACTTGTTAATTGAATATTTTTAATTTTTTTGGGATGTATGTATTTTTTAAAGCAAATTTTAAGTACAAGGACATCTTTTAAGTGAGTTATGACCACACCTTAAAGTTGTAAAAGTACTTTGCTATGCAAAAACATTTTTACAGATATATGAGTTCAATGAAAGTAATTGATTCTAAGTCCATTAGTAAAATCGTAGTACATAAAATTATAAAAGAATCGGAGGGGTATAAAAATTTCTGAATCTTGAAATTTGTTATCTGACTCTGCACTCCTGGTTAGTTCTTAGTTGACTCAATCACAATATAAATTATACTAATCCAACTATGGGAAGGTTAATTGTATATTATTTAAAATATAACATTACTATAATTCTTCATATTTCTTATGTTTAAATTTTTCTTTCTTCAGTTCCAGAATTAGTGCTTGAAATTGAGCATCAAGAACTTGAAGAGCGTGTGAATTATGTGCCAACTAAGCCAGTCAGTATTTTCTTTGTAATATTTTAATAGTTTTTAATTTTTATTTTTAATATTTTTCTTTACATTTAGAAATTATACAAAATTTATTGTAGTACTTAATAAATTTACTCTACATGTTTCTTGAATTATTTGGGTTAATCTGATTGTGCTAATAAAGAAATTATTTATTTCAATTTATTATTAAATTATTGATTTTAAAATATTATTTATGTTAAAAATTGTTACCTTAAAAATTTTATATTAAAGTTGTTACTAATTATTAAATGAGTTATATTTTGCTAATTATTTCTTGAATCTCATAAAAAAGAATTATAATTGTTTACTTATTAATAGTAAATGACAATTAATTTGTAATATATATTTATATTATGATACTTTTCAAAAGTTAATTATGATAAATTAAAAAAATTTTTTGACAATATAGGATATATGAGAATTATCTTTAAATGTTTAACAATCAATAAAAACTCAAAGTAATAAGAATGTTATATTGCTTATACATATTACAGTAACATATAAAGTTTTATTTGCATGTAAAAAATTTTTTTTAACAATTTAATTCATAAAAGTACATTAATCAGATCATTAATTCATTTAATCTAAACTTTATTTATATATAACTTCTGAAAATTGTGAATATTGGCAATTCCAACTGTAATTCTAGTCTTCGAATCATTAATATCAGTTCCAAAAAGAAACAGAAGAAATTGTAAACATTTATGTACACTCTAGAAAAATGGCATGACTTGACAGCTTTTCTTCTTAGGTTAAGACCTTCAAATGTTTCTTGTTATTTTATAAAAAGGAATATATATATATAACTTGATGTGTTGCTGTTACATATTTAATCAATATAACTTTTGTTGTCCAAGGTTTCTATCGAGTTTTAAAAATACAGTAACCTCTTTTTAATCTGGTATTCGATAGTTCAACACATTCTATAATCCACCACTTACATGTGGAGCACAATACTGCTCATATTTTCACAAAATGTTTATTGTAACTCTCAATGTTTATGCCAGTTTTAGTTTCAGTTCGTCATTCATTAAATACATACATTTTTATTTGCTTAGACTTTTATCTAAAGTGTTTTTATCTTTTGATATCCCTCTTTTACTATATTGACTCTTGATAATCCAGCTCAGTCATGCTGCCAAACATGCCACATTTAAGAGAAGGATAATTCTTATGCATTCTGTGCATATAAATTTAAAGGTTTAATTATAAAAAAATATTTAAATTACATAAATAGAAAAAAATCTTATATTATTGTGTATATCTTTAGGTTTTACTTCCAAGGAATGATATATCTGAAATTGAAAAGGAACATCAAGACTATGGTGTGTTTCAGTTTTTCATTTTATATGTATAAATTCTTTACACTGCACACAAACCATAAATTAAAAAATAATGCCTCAGTCAATAAAACCAAAATTAATAAATGTTAGTAGTTATACAATCTTAACTCTATAAGGAAAAAAGTCTTTATAAAAATAATTTTTCCAGGAATGGTGGGAGAAATGAATGAATGAAATCTTTAATTTATTTTTATAATAACTGATGATGGAAACCAAATTTGTTGGAAGAATATTAGTATCTTAGGAATATTTAGTTTGTTCTTTTGATAATCTTTTAAAAAATAAACGCTAAAAGATTATTAAAATATTCTTATAACAATATAAATGCTTAAAAACATTAAATAAACTAAAATAATTAGTTTATTATAAATAATTATACTATTAGTAGTTCAAGATGTAAAATTGAAATTTATTTCTGAATAATATAATTATTGGCTTTAAAATTATATTTTGATTTTTTTTTCATAAATTGTAAAAGTTTCTTATAATGTTTTGTTGAAATATTATTAAAAATAACTTTGAACTTATTCATTATAAATATCTTATACAATATTTAATAGCGTAAGTAGCTATTGTATTGAATACTTATTTTGTATGCATAATTATTGTGAAAACAAATAAATACATTTTTTAAAAAAAATTTCAATTGGAATAAAACTCTAATATAGTTTGATCGTGTCTAAAATTGGCAATGCTGCAAAGTCATATAGATTCAAACAAAGCATCATCATAGGTGGTAAATGTCCTTTAGAGGATATTAATTCCAAGAGAAGGTTTTTTTTTAATTTTTAAGAATAAATTTTAGATTACACAATATTAAAAAGAAAGCTAGATAAAAAAATTCCACATCAACTTTCATGCATTTTATCTTTTTTAACAGCTTTGTGGCACGTATATATATCTAACAGATAATTGATTCATTCATTATGCCATTTAGCTGATGTTTACCATCCGTGGACGAACTGTAAGTTGATCGTTTTTCAATTTTTTCACAAAACATTTGAAAAACAGAACTTAAAATGCATCTCATAACAGGTTTTAAGAAAGAAAATAACTGCTTTTTAAAATTAAAAATAATCTTAACGTTTTTTTTTTTTTAATAAGACATTAAAATTAAAAATATGCTAAAACAAATAGTTAAAATAAAACTATTTTAATTGGAAACTTTTTTGTTGCATACATAGGAGCATTTTTTATTCATCATATGAGCTTAATTACTGTAACTTTTAGTTAATCCCACATGTTATGCCATTTAGTAAGCAACTTTATAAAGATTATGTGCAAAATAACCAAAAATGTGCAATGAAACCAATGTTGAATTGAAATTTTACTATGTAATTTATCTTTTATCATTTCCCAATTATGAACTTAAAGAAAATAAGATGATTTTATCATATTTTCTTTTTATGCTCTTGCATCTTTTTTTTTTTTTTTTTACTTTTTTTTAATTTTCCCCATAACATTAACTGCATTCTAAAGGCAAACAGTTAAAAATTATTTTTTAAAGCATAAAATAAATATTGCATATTTTTATTATATATTTTATATTATTCTTTAATTGCTTTTCTTTTTCCTCTCTAGCCAAGCAACACCAGTCTCAGTTTAATTGTCTTTTGCATGACATTCAACAAAGGCATTTAAGTATGTCTAAGTAAAATTTATAATAATCTTATATTTTCATTGCATTTTTGTGAAAGAAAATTAGATAAAAATGTAATTTATCGAAGTTTTTTTTGTATTTTTATTGAACTCTTTATTTTATTGTATGTTTTAGATCAGACAGTTGTGAAACAGGAGATAATGGATGATAGCAATGCTGGAGACTGTGGTAAAGTATAGCTTGTATAGAATAAATTTTATAATACTACATTAATAATATTATACATTTTTTTTAATATAAAAATATAAAATAATGCATATCATTATTAATATGAAAATATTATTGAATATGAAATAATATATATATATTAATTAATACATGAATGATTGGACTGCTGCAATTGAATAGTATCAATTATATCAAATAAAATTTATAATACATAATTTAAAACATTTTGCAATTTAAAACTTTTTTGAATATTATTACTTTTATCATACATAGATAACAAATCAAGCATATCAAAAAAAAAAATTTCCCATTTTGTAGTAAAGAAAAAAATTATCTTCATTTGAGTTTTCTGTAACTTTCATGCTGTTTTTATTAGGCTTTGTATTAAATATGATACAATATTTTAGATTCTGAAAATGAAACTATAAGAGATTGCAACATACAAAAAGAAAAACATAAAAAATTAGGTAATATATGTATATATATTGTTTTTTTGATAATTTATTTGAAATGCTGAAAATGTAAAATGTATATATGTTTCATTGGTGAAAGTAAAACAAAAGCATAACAATAAAATTGTGATCATCTCTACAACATGTGAACTATTCATACATTCTGCAGCCATTGTTCACAATTTTATCTTGACCTTTGCCCATTATAGTATCATTAAACTTTCTAATTTGTATGATTTTAAATAATTGCTTCCTATATAAATTTCTAATATATAAGAAAATATTTTGTTGCGTTAGATATCTTGATAAGTTATCTCTGCTTCTACTTATAACTGAAAGGACTAAAACAGTGATATTGCAAATATATGTACATGTATGCGGGTTTTTTGGGTGGTAAACATTCGGTTTAGGTGGAAACAAAATAATCAATTTCTTGTTAGGGGTTCTAGACCGACAGACACAGCACAAAAGTTACTGTGAAAGAAAAAAAATTTATTAGTAGGTTATTTTTTTCATCTTCATATCATGTTTTTCTTTTAATATCATGCCATTTAAAATTTTAATTATTAAAATTCTTGTTAATGCAATTAAAATCCTTAACACATCTACAAATACTGCTCTTTTGCGAATTAGTTTAATTTGGCTGCTTTTCCACTTTTCCACATGATCGATAGTCAGATTACATTATAGACATTATGTGGCAGGCACTTCACTACAACTTGTAATTATTCTGTATGGTTGGTTTTTTTTTTTTTTTTTTTTTTTCATACAGACCGTCAATTTCAAAATTAAATATAATTTATGCATTACTCGAAGGAAAGTAGAAGGAAAACAATTTGCGAACAAATAAAAATTCTAATGTTTATTTTTTTTAGCTGCAACAAATATGCATATTTGATCTATAAAAAAGTCATTATTCTTATTACTGTTAGATCTTAGCATGATATATAATGAGATTATTTACTTAAATGTGAGGAGCTGTAACTCCGAATACATTTATGAAATAAGACTAATTAGTAATATTATGAAAAATGTGTACAGCTTTTATAAAACTTCCAAATGTGTGATAATATCTCAAACACCACAATTGTCATACTTCTGTAAATGTTATTTATAATTGTTAAATTTACTTGTTAGATCTTCAAAAAACTATGTCTGCTCATGTTTTAAGTTCACACACCTAACTTTTATAAGTTAATTAGTTACTGTGCGATAAATCGATCATAAAATGGTTTAAAATTTCAATTGGATGTTTCTGTACACTACTACTGTAAAAGTATCTGAAATTTATGGGATACTTTTCACAAAGAGTATTCTAGTCTATTGTTTAAAGCAACTACTGTACAAATGTGATTTAATCAAAATATATGTAAATATTTAATTTTTATTCAGTATATTATTAATAGGAGATTCAATATCTTCATCTGAAAACGATAAAACAACTTATAAGAGTCCTCTCAGAAAAGAGAAAGAAGCCAGTGATGAAAATTTAACTCTCCCGAAAGAAAGCATAAACCCAGAAACACTTTCACATAAAATAAAAAAAGAGTTTCCTCTTTCTGAAAGTGAGTATTTAATTTCTAGTTTAGGATTACTAATTTTATTGACACCAAGCTTTTACCAATTTAGGCTTAACTTTGCTTACATGTATTTGTATAAATTTACTAAATAATTACTCACAAGCTTTTATAGTCGATTTAATTCGGGACCATGGCTATACCAGATTGAGTGTCATGTTTTAAGGGGGATATCAAATATAAAAATTTAAGCTACTTAAATATGCATGCATTTAATATGTTTACGCACATTTGGAACCCCTTTGTATATCGGCATTCTATAGCAAATAAAAAAAATGTGAGTAGCGTTATTTCGTTATCTGGCTGTCTTGGTCAACCAACACCTAAATCCATATGAAAAATACGAAAGTGAAGGCTCGATCAATGCCTGATTAAAGAGTTTATTATATAAAGAAAAAAATTTTGTAGGATATCTTCCAAGATAGAAAAATTAACAAGATTATTTATATTATTATGTGTAATTTTTAGATCATTCTATTGCATTTACCTCTTTTTTATAATTGGATTGAAGTCTATTTCATCCATAATTTTAATTACATTTTCTAACTAATTTAGAAATATTATGAATTTTTACTTTTAGTGTCAAAATGTATTAATATAAATTTATTTTTAGGTTCTGAAAAAATTCAGGATACTTGTTCAAATGATTCTTCATTAGGTGTCGTTGAGAATGACAAAATGTAAAAATCCTTTTGTGGTTAGGAATTTTAATAAAATATAGCATATGTATATTTAAAAGTATCAAAAATTTGTTTCTAGAATTTATAATTAAATTGGAATGAAATAAGTAGCAGTACCATTTTGACTGCTACTGACTGGCAGACTGGTTTTTATTATTACATGTGAGAAAAGAAAAGGATCTTTATGTTTTGCCCTATGGATAAAATATAGATCAAATATGCTTCACAGGTTTTTAGTAGTAAAAATATCTTCTATTACTAACAAATAAACTCCATTTTTACTGAGATGAAAAAAAAAAAAAAAAAACCATTAATTAGATTATGTAAAAAGATGCCTTGTAGCATAACTAGTCAAATAATGGCCTCCGAATTATATATTTTTAATTTTGAAATGGTTCTCAGGTTTTATATAACCCTCCCTGCCACAATTTAGATTATGACAATTTTAAAAACAAATTTTCATCAAGACTATGATTATTAATAATGAAAGAAGCTAGTTGTTTAACTGTACATAGATTTTTTTATACAAAAATTTAAAGTCTGCCACAGTGTGAAATAATGTCATATTCAGGTACTGTGTTATTTTTCATATTTGCAAACATTTTGGACACAGTGTTATTGATATACTAGCATTACATATTTCTAAATATTTATCAAAAAATTGCATTGATCTATTGTTACTAATTAAAATTTAAAAAAAAATGCTGTTGCTCATTATTTTTAAATATAAAATTTATGTGGTATTTTTACACTATATATATTAAGTTTGCTTGTATATGCATAACACATTTGAAATTTTTCAGGACCCAAGTGAGTTTACTAAGAAAAAGAAAAAAAGGAAGACTCAGTACAGAAAATCAGACCAGCCCAAAGAAGAAATAATGTGATTAATTTTCGTTTCTTAAAAATTACAGCTTATAGACTTTTATTTTCATTTGTATATAATAAATTGGTTATGATTAGATGAAATGTATAACTCATTTATTTGAATTATTGCATGCATTAATAATATTTTTAAATAAATCTATCACAAGTGTTACAATATTCAATTCTAAATTAATTTTAAGGCACCATTACAAGTTACAATCTATTTCAATAACCAGCACCAAATGAAAAGTCCTAATATATTTATAAAATTTACTAGTTAGTTTTTATCATAAGGTAGCATTCAAACTTCAGTGTATTAAATTTGCATAGCACTAGGGTGTAAGAGAACTAAATATACTGCAAATCCATCAAGCATCCTGCTTAAACGATTTCTGAAATTAAACCAATCGAGTGATGGAAGTTTACAAACTGTTCAAACATCTAAATGAGACTTTTTGATTCTGCAGCAATTTTCGATGAATCAAATGAATGGGAGCAAAGTAAACTTAAATGATTATGGAAATTTCTGAGTCACCATAAAAATAAGATGAAATATAAATAAATTTTTTATTTTTAATTCAATACAATTAAAACAAAACAACTGTATTTCAGAAAACCCAGCACTAAAAAGATGAGGTATAAATAATACTATTATGTGATGAAAATATGCAGTTTTCATTTAAAAGAATAATTTATTTGTAAAACAGGAACATAACACAACTGGACCTAAAAAAAAATAAATTACATATATTAGTTAAATAGTGAGGTATAATTAATCAATTTGAGCACAACATCATTAAATTATACTATATATAAGATTCATATTGGAAAATAGCAAATTTATAACAGCAATTGTAATTTTTCTAAGCGATATAGAAATAGACTTTTTTTTTCTATATTAGTCTCACTTAAACGGTTTATTGCTAAAGGTTGACTGAAAAAGCATTTTCCCCCACTTCCAAAAAATAAAAGTCACTTTGAATCTATATATTTTTTTATATAATAAAATGTTTTTACAAATAATTTGTTTTATCTTAAATAATCATTGCATTTATTTAATTTTAATGCTTTTTAAGCTAAATAAAAATACCTTTTGAGAATTTAAATTAAAAAAAAAACACCCTTTCAAATTTATTAAACAGTAAATATTCTAAAATTCATTTATAACATAGGCCATGAAAATAAATTAAAAATAAGGCTTCACTAGAATATATTATCTAAGTAATTTTCCAAATAAAAAAAAAAAACATAAGAAAAATGTTGATATTATAATCTATAAATCTTCCATTATTAAGTAACATCTTAATCTAATATATATATACTTATTCCAATGCATAACCATTATTTAAAATACTTACACAACAAAGCATTAATTAAACAGGTTGACCTAAACAAGCCTGTAAAATCAGTGGCGTCTCTTTGTAACGCTTCTCTACTTTACTTAATGCCTTTGCATCCAGATCTGCAACGGCGATCGAAAAGAGGTATAAATTCCCATCTTTTCCAAGTATCACATTTTGACTAGGAATGTTAGCACTACTGAAAGAGAAATAATTATGAATATTAGCAATTTACTTCATTTCACTCAAAAAAAAAAAATACTTTTACTCAGATATTAATAAGCATTTCTTGACTTTTTGTTATTTTAGAACACTGAAATAATATTCAGGGATGGGGATTCATCCAAAAAATTTCGGGGCCATGAGTTGAATTTTTTTTATACTGACTCTTTACAGCAATTTTATGTATTATGATCTTTACTAATGGACTGAATGAATTTATTTCACAAATTTTTCTAACTTTTATTGAACATGTAGTAACTGCACTTCAAAAGAAATCCTTATACTCGAAATTTGGTATATAGCTCGAAATATAGCTCGAAATTCGGTAAATCAAATTTTACCTCTCTTCCAAGTTTTAAAATCAGAATTATCAAAAAGCATGCTTCAAACAATGAACAGATATCATTATTTCTAACAATTCAAGATATCTATAAAAATAAAAGTACTAAATTAACAGATAGCAAAGTATTACAACAGAATAACCAAAGACAAAATAAATTTCTTGGACAAGTAAGATGTGGAGATTAATTTCATGATCTGTGAATTACTCTATCTTGTCACAGTGTTGTTTTAATAGATGGGTGATTTGATAAAAGGCTTTTCACGCCATCCATATCATGGATAGTGTAGTTGTCAAAGTTTGGGAAGCAATCAGTCTTCATTCAATGATTAACTTGCACTATTGCAAGTTAATTATTAATCATTGAACAATTAACACGATACAGCTTCCAATGCAAGGTGCACTCAGTAATAAATGGATAACTTGTGCCACCAATTGGTGCTTGCTCTGGAAATGACTAATAGCAGTGATGCACCTCACATGCACCCTCTAACAATTGCATTGCTTTTCCAAGTATTGGTTGTTCAGGAGAAATGTCCAATGTTTATTCATATTTACAAGAGGTGCTGTGACACAATTTTCTACACAACGCATATTCCCAGCTAAGTATTATGGTCTCATTTTGATAGTTGGCGATGTTTCATTGGCAGTTTATTGCACACGAATGATTCACACTAATCTCAAATGATGTTTGATGATTCATGATTTTTATTCTTTTTTTTTCTGTTTGCATAAGCACAGGACATAGTGTAGATTTGCAGGGAATGCTAATTTTGTATCATTTTAAGTCAAAAAATTTTTTTAATGAATTATAAATTTTAAAATTAGGAATGTATAATCTATTTATGAATATATATGCAAAATAAGTAATTTAAAGCAGCGTTCATAAAAGATGAACACAAATTATAAATAACATTTAATATATGCTTTAAAAATAAAACATTGAAATATTAATTTGACTATACTTACTTTCCAATATATTTTTTTAACACCAGCATTATAGAACAATCCTGAGCAGTTAAAGCAATAAGAAATTCCCAAACCTAAAAAAAAAAAAATTATTACAATTAACTGATTTGTATATACATTTCAATTACCATTTTTGAAAATTTTACCTCTCTCCCAAGTTTTTTAAGATCAGAATTATCAAAAAGCATGCTTCAAACAATGAACAGATATCATTATTTCTAACAATTCAAGACACTAGTTTTAAATACATTGTCACCAAAAAAAAAATTACAGAATTTTTGCTAATTTCATATAAATTATAGATATTAATTCAAATTAATAAAATTGCAAATTATTTTTAAAAACTTCAACCACTGTCAATTTCCTTTGCTCTTATAATTTTAATTGAAAATTTAGCAGAAAAATGTAAAATTTTCTACAGCTCCTCACCTAAACAGCTTAAAATTATACATACTGAACGTATTTTTAAAAAATGGCACGGTAATCATTAAGTAAATTATAATTGTTCCTATTTTAATTAAATGATTCAGAAGATTAAGGAAATTTTTTTAATTACTTATTCTATTTAATTCAAATTCACCATTTGTTTCATCAAGTCTAAAACTGCTAATATTGAATTAACGTTTTTCTGCCATAATTTATTGAAATTTAACATTTATGAACATGTCATCTTGAATTCAGATTTGATAGTGCGGTTTGTAAGACAAATATGTACATTATATTTTCCACAACATTATCAAAATTGAAAGAGTAAAATGTTTGTAAACTAGATACATAGTTCATAATTCTGCAAGTAATTATGAGTAATATTATCAAATGTTTAAATAAAAGGAAAAATAATACTTTTACATACTTTTCTAGAAGCATATTCATTATCTGTTTCAGTTTTCATTTTGTAAGGCTCACCGAGATGAGGTGGTATTTCTGATATCGAATAACAGCCAATATAATCTAATGATCTAAAATAAAATCAAAATTTATAATATGTAAACCAATATTTAATATTCGATAAAGTACAATAGACGTTATTGAACATATTATATCTGAACAATATTTAAATTACTTTAAATTATAAATCCTCTATCAAGAATGTGGATGAAAAATTTCCCATTTATGTATACTTTTTTATAAGGTATTTATCAAAAAAATTATATTTTTATATAAAATTGCAGTAAATATGAGATTGTCAATAATTAAGAGACTATTTTTAATCTATCATTGAAAATATCTATCTCTCATATATAAAAGCTCACATTTCTCTCAATAAACATGAATTTCATACAAAAATGTAAATGTATATAATTTCTTATACGTTGAAAATAATGGCACTTTGATCGTATGGTGGAACCAATGAGATGTGAAAACAATGATAATTTGTTAAAAACGAGTTAAAAAGTTGTAGAAATGGAATAGGAAACATTCAAAAAGCAAAATGTAATGATAAATTTACAGCCGAAATAACTTAGGTAAATTGACTTAGTAAATAGAATAATTTAATATGTTATAAGAATCACTTGGAAGTCAATGTGGTTAAGTTCAGAAAAAAAAAAAAAAATTGAGAAAATTAAAACAACATATTCATTATATTATCTGAAAAATATTAATTTCTCCTAATTAAATGTTGTAATGTGGAACCTTGTTATTTCATCATACAATCATTTTTTTCATATGATATAACTCCCATTATTGTATAA
Source organism: Caerostris extrusa (assembly GCA_021605095.1). Classification (NCBI taxonomy): domain Eukaryota; kingdom Metazoa; phylum Arthropoda; class Arachnida; order Araneae; family Araneidae; genus Caerostris; species Caerostris extrusa. The sequence continues at coordinate 6,172 of BPLR01005421.1, read as the reverse complement.
TAAACTTTATGGAAAAAAAAAAAGTTATTTTTAGTAATAGAGATAGTCAAGACAAATCATATATATATTATCAATATTTATATGAAAATGTATACATTTACTTTATTTATTATTAATATATATCATTGGTTTCTTTCTTATACATATACATATATGTTACATTTTTGAATAATTTAATATAAAAATAAAACTCACTTATTAATTTTTGTGTATTGAGGTAGAGGTGATGCAAGTTTTTTATGTGAAGATTATCCAACATTTGCAGACAAAGAATACGATATAAAACACAACCTATAGGTAATTCATGGCAAGGATCTATAAAAAAATTAAATTAAACAATATTTTTCAAATTATTATTGTAGCTTTATTTTTTTTTTTTCACAACATAATAAAGCTAATTTTATAATAAGACATTTATTTAACAAAATTGTCAGCAATTCTATGTAAAAGGTTGCTTTAAACAATTCTTAACTTTAAAATGTAAAAATCACTAAGATATTTCTTTCATTTAGAGAACTTGAGAAGAGTTCAAATTTAAGATTTCTTTTTAATAAAGAACAATCATACACACATTAGAAAATCATTACAATAAAAATGTTTGAAAAATGATTTTGTTAAATAATTAAATATAAATAAGCTGGAGATTTATCATGTGCACCACAAATATAATTCAACTTCTTTTAATCTAACATTTCTATTTTTCACTATAAATTTTTTTTAGTATTGCAACTGCAAATTTTTTTTTAGTAACAAACATCAGATTCATACAGAATGCATATGTTAGTACTCCATATAGAAAAAAAGAAAATAAAAATTTACCATTTTGCGAACAATCAGGATATGCATTTGTGCACTTCTGTAAATTCTCTTTATGAAAAAGTTTCACAACTTCATTAACTTGGCCAGGAAGAGTTTTCAGTAATACTTCAATGACTAGATTACAGAATAAATCACAGTAGCTAAAAAAAAAAAATAATAATAATAAAATATAATAATTTGCAACTAAGTTTTGAAAATACATACAAACTCACTGTTATAGAATTCATGAGAGTCAAGATAATAAAAATTTTGAAATTTATTCTCATAAAATATTCTTGTACTAAATATAAGCCTTTTTTTAAATTCATGAAAAGTATAATTATTAATTATATCTAGCCAATTTATTTAAATCTAGTTAATGCAATTCAATAAAAAAAAAAATCAGTAAAAAAAAAAATTTACAATAATTTCTTTAATTTCAAAATTATTTTGGGAAATATTTTTTATTATAAAAAAACTTAATAAATTTAATGATATTAGACTATTAGCACAGTAGACTTGAACAAAAAAATAAAATTTTGCAAAAATATCAATATAAAATTGAGTACACAGCTCATACTGAAAAAAACTCCATATTCCTTTTAATATAATGAGATGTTATAAATTGAATAATTTAATAAAATTTAAAATTGGAGAACAGAACAAAATATTATTCACATACATTATATTAAAATATTTTTTTTTTTTTTTTAGAATAACATTAAATTATAAAATTACATTTATATATATATATATATATTGTTATTGAATATTGGTAGGCCTCATATACCTTTCATGTATATGTCACAAACAGCCCACCGACAGATGACTATGGGAAGACTTTTAGGAGTAACTGCTTTCATTAGCATGTTGTATGGAAGAAAACATGGAATACTCCCACTATGCATCTTGAGTATTGATGCAAGAAGCTTTTACATATGGTCTAAATTGCCATCGAGTTTCCTCTCTTTTGAAAGCAGTGAGTAGAACAATGCTGCCAGAGGGATTTAAACTTCAGTCTTCCTGCACGCTAGCTGTGCACATTGTCATTATAACAAGACACAGTATTTGATGCATCACATTAAAAAGTCATATTTAACTTTAACTTTGTAAAACATTGTAGAGCATTGCAATAAGGAACATATTGTCAACAAATCTTGAAAATTCTTTAGTTCTAAACATTTCGATGCGTTTTAATTAATGTATCGCAACACAAAAAAATAATAAATAAAAATTCATTATTAAATTTACATAAGAAGAGATGCAATAATTTTCTACTTTTATTTACTTATTAAATCACCTGACTTCAGTTTCACCAAAGAAATCATACAGAACATCTTCTAAATCATCCTGTTTCTCCTCAGAAAACACAAGTTTCTGGTCTTTAAATATCCTGAGATTGTTCCTAGGAGTTTCAAACAGCATTTTTAAAGCATGCAGCATCCGGGTTGGGCATCTGTGCGATAAATCAATTACAAAAAAATTAATAAAATAAAATGCTTTATTCATATTTTTATAAAAAGTAAAAAATAAATAATGAAGAGGTAATGAACTTACCCACTAAACAAATCTGTAGGACAGTAAAGACTTTTAGAACTTATCACTTGTGTTCTCATCTGAAATATAACATACAATTCTATTTTGATTTTACATCTCCATTAAATACAGCATCCTCCCTTTAATCCAGCGAGTTCAGAACCATGGCAATGCTGGATTAGAGAGTGTCAATATTATTTTTAAGGGGTGGTTTAAAGTTAAAGCCCTCCAGATAAAAATTTTAATAGTAAAAACATGTACATCAAACAACAACATTGTACTGTAATCAAAACGACTGTTACAGTAAACAATAGACAAAAATGCAAATAGCAGTGTATTGCTTTCTGGCAGTCAAGGTGAATAAATGTCCAAATTCATACAAAAGTAAAGACTCAATTGGTGTTGCACTATTGAATGTCAAATTAAAGAGAGGTTACTGTATCTGATATCTACTTTTTCATTTTGCCATCAAAGAATATTGCAAAATAAATTATGTTTAAATAAACGGACATAATTATTAAAAAATTTTAATTTAATAGTTTTCATTTTATTTATTTATTATTTTTTCATTTTTTATGTAATTTGATAAAAACATATCAATCTTAACACAAATCAACACCCCACATTTGAAAAGCACTTTTCACTTAATATTCAATTTAGTGAAATTTCTTTAAATGCAATATCTAATGTTTTATGGGAAAACTATTTATTACATAACATTTTTAAAAGACCAATTATAAAGGTTGCTGGTAACAAAAAGTTTTTGTAAAGACTAACATACAAAGACTACATGTTTAATAATTCTTACTAAGAAAAATTATGTATTTTAACAACATCTCAAGTTCGACAAATTGAACTATTTTGCAAAATTTCCCCAATCTGAACAATTTTTAAATAATATTTTTTCAAGAAAGTTCTTAATAATACTAGAGATCAAAATCAAAGTGTTTAATTTTTATTCTTCTACAAAATATCATTTATTTATAAAAGAGTTACAAATCAACACTAAACAGACCAGTAGTTTTATTTAATAAATGCCATAAGCAAGCTCGAGAATTATTTTTCTACTTGTGAAATAATAGAACAGCTCTGCAAATCAGGCATGGAAATCAGCCAAGACACTAACAAATCCTGGCTCTTACAGGTTGTTAAAGTTCTTTATACTGGCTTTTAAACCAACTTTTGATTAATAACTCTTTAAATGATTTTATGTAAACATGATCTTTACTAATAGATTAGAAATATTTGTGAAATAAACCAGTGACTTTATTGAATTCAAATATCTTTAAAAACAGCTTTTCATAACAAATATTTTTTAGAAATTTAAATGCTGAAAAGGTCTTTTTTAACATTAGTTGGTTTGTTGCTAAAGCAGCACGCTCTTTGTTGGTGGTTGTAATATTGAAAGATACAATTAACTTGTCTTCTTTAAATTTAATTTTAGCCTGAATTCCTAGAATTTTGAAAAAAATGATAAATTTTTATAAAAGAGTTGGGAGTTGGATTTTTTATACTGAATTCGACTTCTCTACTTCTGCTGCAAACATGATGTAACCTTTTAAAGAAAGCTTGAATTGCTAAATTTTTAATTTACAAGAGATTTTATATATATAAGTGAAACTTTTAGGGGAAAAACACTTTTATGGGATATATCAGGAGTAAACAATTATTCAAATGTAATATTTTTTTATAAAAACTAATACAATGTAAATTAAATTCAAAACAAAAATAAACTTACTTTGTAATGTTGCATCATACAAAATCTGCATTTGAGCATCGAGCTTGACAAAAGATTTGATGGCAAAAACTTTTCTTTCAGCAAGAAACCCTGTTTAGGCTACAAGAAACTGTGTCAAAAAAAGGAGCTTTAAGATGAAAACAGAAATTTGAAAAGATTAAATCATAACAAATTAAACAAAATCTTCCATCAAAAAATAATAATGAAAATTAACTAGCCTTTTCAATTAAAGGATTTTCTAAAAACACATATGAAATTAAAAAAAACAAAAGTGGAAGAAAACTTAAAAATAATTTTAAAATGTTCTGGAATTTTTTAACTTTATCAATGAATAATTAAAAAAAAAATATTTCAATAATCAACTGAAGAAATGGTCATTAATATACATAATTCATCATATTTATATAGTTGTTTTTAGTAAATGTAATAATACATAGATTTGTTATGCTCATAACTTAAGATGCATAAAATAAAAATTTACTTATTAATAATTTTACTCATACTAATTCACCTGTATTTTTAAGTCAGCAAAAAAAAAAAAATGGAAAAAATTACAATTATACCCAGAAATATGTATTAATTACTAATTATTAGTATCAATAAAACATTTAATAAATCAAAATATTCAATTCTCAATAACACAAAACATATAATACAACAAAAACTATCTGAACAATGATGAGTTTACATGGACATGGAGGAAATAAACATTTTCAATTACAATGCAAAAATAATAATAATTAATCAACATGAATTTATTCCATAGAAGTCAAGAAATAAAACCATATACACAATTGATTAAAAAAAAAATTGTATTCTAAAATGAAACATTATTCTTACTAAATATTTCATTCTAAAGATGCAGTATATAAAAAAACCAAATAGACACATTTTCCCTTTATAAAAATATGAAGTATATATACAAAAATTCCTTACTAAAATGTAATAACTATTTATATTCTAAAATCTATTAAAATGACAACACAACTGAATATTACAACAAAATGGCTCCTAATATGTAGAAATAAAATTTACAGTATTGATACTTTAAGAAAAATAAGGAATAAAAATTTAGAATAGGAATTTTTTAAGGATTTTCCTCTTCATTTTTTTTTTTAATTGGAAGAAATTTATTTTTTATTAAATGCAAAAAAAAATTTCAATAGTAATTGACACCAACATCAATGGCCTTAATATAGCATTTAACTTTCTCCGAACATCCCATTGAATGGTGATGAAGGGAAGATAATGAGAATGCCTTCTGGTAAGAATTTTAGGGGTAACTTGTCCTGTATTTGCATGTTATAGGGAAGAAACCCAGAAAACTCCTATCAGGCAGCTTATCAATGTGAGATACTTCAGTTTCTATCAGTAGAAATAAAGAATTGTTGCTGTAAATCATAATTATTTGCATGTAAGCACTTATATGAATGAATTGACAAGATATTTCCAGTACCAAAAAAAAAATAATAATAACTTACTTTTATTTCCACACTTATGACTGGTCCAACAGAAGGATAGACTTTCAGATCTGGTGGCAGAGTACAATAGTCAGGTAACATAAGAACATAGGAATTCTCCTCTTTCACTATCCTGTGAACTCTATACTCTATAAAAAGGAAGAATAATTAAGTTTTTATTTATTTTTTTAAATATATATATTCAATTTTAAATGATATCAGGTGTAAACAAACTTACTTGGCCTTAGTGAACTGAAGAGATTATTCAATGTCTTAATATCATCTTTGTGAATGAAAACAAGTGTCTGAAATATATATGTATAATAATTTAATAAATTTCTTATCATTTTTATTTTTTGAAGCTTTTTGATAATAAATTAAAAATAATTTCAGTTAAAATATATATCTTCAGTTATCAAGGTGTTTTAAAGGTGAATAAATTTCTGTGCAAAAATAAAATTATTTATATATTAAAAGTAATATGTATTTCATTTTTTGGCATGAACATTTATTTTTTTAATTTATTAAATAAAAAAAAAAATTTATACATATACAAGATCATCAACCATAAACAAAATACAATAATTTTTGTGTGTGTATATATATATAACCATTATATGATAGAATATTAAACTATGTT
>BPLR01005420.1:0-175077 GCA_021605095.1 Caerostris extrusa | reverse complement strand
TATTGTATTTGCTTGACCTGAGTAGTTAACGTGAATTCCGAGCCACCAATAAATATCCATACCACCTCCAGGATTCGAAAATGAGGTGTATGTATGTAAAAGAGGCCAGAGAGCTAGTCAATTAGCCATCAGGCTGCTCATGTATTGAAGAGGAAAAGAGAGTTTGCCTTTGAAACATTGAAGATAGGAAACATTCAGGGTCATTTTCCCATGACTCATAAAAAAAAATAAACCCAGATGTTCATTTAAATTTTACCACATTTCTTTTAATATTTTTATTTAACTAATGTACCAAAGTTCCTAGAAATTTGTATATATTCATTTGTAGCTATTTCAAATGTATCCCCGACACAGAACCACCGATTTAAGAAATAATATTCCAGGATGTTATAGTCATATCAAATGCAAAATTTTTGCAATGCGAAAGCGTAACGAGATAAAGTCAAAACATTTGCTTCCCTCTTTTCTTAAAACATTACGACATCGTCTCACTTGGACAAACAAAAAGCGGTTTATTTCCATGTATTTTTGCTCGACAAAAAAAAAAATTGCTAAACAAATATCCGTCGTCATTCCTGCGCCCGACACACAGGAAGTGAAAAACCATCCATAGACTATTAACTCCTCGAAATAAATTGCATTAGACGCAAAACGGTTTCAAGAGGACATTTATTCGATACACTGTTTATTTCACGGCTGCCGGCGACTTTGCTTTTCTTTTTTTTAAGATGAAAAGGAATATTGAGAACTGCGCACTTCTGAAATTGCTCTTGCATGGGCCATCTCTGCTTTCGCAGATAATCAGATAGGCAAAAATTCTTTGCAAAGATGCAAGGCTCTCGTGCAGTGTTTACTGAAGAAAAAGATTGATTTCTCTGATATTGTTTGGTTAGGACTTAGAGCATGAGGTGCCGAGGTGAACAGGATTGGAAAGAATCGATTACGCTATATTTTGATAATTTTGATTTTTATTTGATTCAATTTGTAAATTGATAATGTCATCGCTAAAACGTAGCTTTATAAGACACGATTCGTTTAAAAAAAAAAATGGTGCAAAAAACAGGAAATTATGTTGAAATTGAGTTATACTATATTTGATAATTTATGCTTATATTTGATAATTTATACTTCTATATTTGATAATTTATTCTTTTATTTGATTACGATGATTTTAGATCCTGCTTTCAGTCATTTCAGAGAAAAACTTCGACACTTGGTCAATTCGTCGCAAAACTCTCTTTTTCACAAAAAAAAACCAAGATAATCCGTAAAGAAGGAAGGGGTAGTCAGCTTCCCCTCACTTCTCATTGGAGGACATTTCTCAGCTCATTGTCTATTACCAATTACGATGGAACAACTCCCGGTGCAGCTCATATTCAATCTGTAGCTGTTTTGACTGTAAAGGGCACACAGACATTCGCTAATTTCTTCCTTATACATAATACCGCATATCTACTATCAGATTTGAAATGACAGGTTGTTCCCATTAGTACAAAACACTAATTGCATGTACTATAACTCTTATAATGCTGCTTTTGTCTGCTGTCAAATTTGAGTGATGAATTTATAATATACATGCCAGATAATACACATTCCTCTCTCCTGGGAATTAACTCTTTTCGAAAGAAAAAAATGCTGAAGCCCACCTTTCGATGTCCTATGTGTAAAAACATTAAAGACATAAGTAGAACACAAAATCTATAGATGTACAAATGATGGAATTTTTGAAATTGGTAAAAAATAAGTATTTGGTGATTGGTGAATAAAATAGGTGATTTGGCGAGTATAATAATTTGTGATTGGTGAGTATAGTATTTTTGCAAACGGTATTTGGAGAAAGTAATAGTATGTATAATGCATGCTGTCATGATAAAATCATTGGGAATCTGATGTCGCGTCCCCATATATAACTTCAATAATGATTATACAAGCTTTCTAGTTTGAATTAATTTCTCAACAAAGACATTTTATTCTTTTTCGTCTACTTTCCTCTTCACTCAAAACTAAATGCATTCTTTGGGATTAAACAAGCGTACGGTATGCATCAACTTTCACAAAGAAACATTTAAATCAATTCCCTATTAATATATCTATTTACCCCGACGGCAATCCTCTACCCAAAATCGCTCCAAGTCTTAGAAAACTGTTCGAAATCATTAATAATTTGCTGAACGCTGCAAACAAGTTATAATTGGATTCCTAAAATTGACATTGCACTTGACACTAGTATTAATAAGACATCGGCTTCAAAGATGAATACCGAATCTACGAAACGGAACGCTAACACGAACTGGGAACTGGAGGGAGACGGTATGGAGCCATGAAAGCTAATTAAAGTTAGCGTCAAGGAATAAAAGGCGAGTTTTATTTTATTGGAACTTCCCATAAAAGCGATCAGATTTCCTGTGAATTAAGGTTTTCAAGCAATTTGCTTTCGTATGAATAGTTAGCGGCTTTCAAATATGATTTTCAGTATTGTTGTAGTGCAGTTGTGTGGGTTGTAATTTGTTTGAAATGTGAGGATTATGAGAGATTTACTTGATATATGATTTTTAGAAGTATGGAAAGTTGGTGGAGGTATGTAGCGAGATTTTATATAACATCAATGAATTGAAAGTGTATGATTATTAATATATTTATCTACATTAATTAACATTTCAATCAGTTATAAGCTAATTTTCATCGAAAAGTTAACAAAGCATTACTACCAATTTATACCAATTCCTTTATTACTACTGCTTTATTCTTACGATTTTTAACATTCTAACTTTATTTTTCTTTTCAAGTCTCGTCATTGAATGCAATTAGTAAAAGAATAGGAGCAGGAATGACAAAAATTAGCCAATGGAAATCATAGAAGAACATACAGAACTCTTAAAAGAACATAAAAAGGATAGATATAATTTGAGAGTGTTTCATAAAATATTTCGAAATTTTATACATTTCAAAACAAATTGAGTTACAAATAAAATATTTTTTTCTCATCTAGAATTTCATGAAAATATTTGCTTTGGATCTTTTAATGTATTGATTTGACTGATTGGATATTGATTAATCAATAAGTTTTAGAAGTGCATAAACGTAATTAGAGATTAATTCGGAAAATATATCGGAAATTTTACATTTTTCGAAGAGAGGAATACGATGTTTCATTAGTTACAGATAAAATAATAATTTTTTTCAACATGGAATTTCATAAACATATCTGCTTTGGAACTTTTAATGTATGATTTGTCTGGTTGACTATTGATTAGAAGCTGATTTCATATGCTATCCATCAAACCTCCTTTCAGTTCTTAAAACTTCACATAATCTACTTAATGACATGGCAATTAAAGGAAAGGAATTTGTTATTAGTTTTCATTCCTTCAAAATACGTCGATACACTTTTATATATTATAGTGGTAAAATATTGTTTGTTTGGAAGAAAGAAATTTTGGCAATCATAATGACTGACATATTAATAATCTATTGCCGAGATTCTTTAATTACATTAGTAATTATATAGAAATAATACGTTCGAAAGCAAAACATTCAAACTGGATTCCAATTTATAATTCAGGTTTCAAAAAGCCTGGTAATATAACCAGACTATATTATAAGATTGATGAAAACATATACCTACAGATGTCGATTAAATTATATGTAAAATAATTGATTATTTATAATTTGATGGCATTATTACTTGAGTAAACGTTTACCATAAAATACAACGAAAATGTTTTTAAGCCTGCTTGGTTTCATATGCCAAATAGCAATTAAAATATCTTTTATTATTAAAGATATTAAAATCGTAGTTCTACTTTAAGAGATCAAACAAATCGAATCGAACATTTCAATAAGCCATCACCTCCTCAGCAAATTCCTTTGGGGGTCCTGATATAAAAGACAGCCCTTATCACCTGCAAAAAGGCGAATGACCCCATCACGTAATTGGTTCCCTGCTTGACCCGTGCCGCCTTGCAACCAATTAAGCGCCATGTTTGCCACCGGGTCCACCTATCAGCAATGAAGACAGCACACAAGTCAATGGACGTCGGCCAGCAGTGTTCAGCAGGACAGCAGATCTATCAACGACAGCGTCATGAAATTCATTAATTATGTGCATGTTGGACAGGGTTAAGAAGGGAAGAGATAGATGGGAGATTTCGGAGGTTGTCGCTCGATAAACACGATGGGTGAAAGTCATGCAGTTTTAAAGCTTCCTGGGAGAAAATATTTAATCAGTGCTTTCCCCAATGGGCCTACTGTGCTTGAGAGGTGCTTGCCTAAATAGATAAGACTCTTCCAAGTGCATTGTCTCGTAATGAAAGCAAATGTTTGATGAAGGGTTTTTGAATTGTGGAGTTCAAGTCGATTTTGTGATTTTAATGGAATTTTAAGTCGCCTTTATTGATGTGTCCACAAAAGGCTGAACTACAATAGAAGACTCAAGTACTTATGAATAGTAAATTGAAAATTGTTAAATTGAAACCACAATAATACAGATAAATAATATTTTTAGCATATGAGTATTGATTTAATAGTTTGCAAAATTAAAAATGGAAACTTTACAGAAATTTCTATGCTATTCGAAATGTTATTAGAAATTTATAGTTATTAGTAATGATAATGTATAGTTATTAAATTTATAGTTTATGTTATTAGAAATTTATAGTTATTAATAATGGTAATGTATAGTTATTAAATTTAAAGTCTATATTATTAGAAGTATATTGTTATTAGTAATGTTAAATGCTTCTTAAAAATTTTTAATATAATGCTAGTTATCAATAATATATTGAAATATATATTATAATTTATTTTTGCCCATCACTATCACGATATTAGCAACTTATTCCTTCGATTTAAAAATGAATTAACATTGAAAAAAAAAAAGAATTAGCATTGAAAAATTTTAAACATCTTATTTTTATATTTACGGAAATTGAATGTTTTTTTCTGTAACCTGGCAATGCTGTGTTATATCTGAAAGTCATTTTAATATATTTTTAATAAACTTTAGTAATTATATGTCAATTTCTATTATGAATATTTAAATATGTAATAAGCAAGTTATTCTTTTATAAATAAAAATATATTTGTTTTAAATTATGTATTATTTATTTAATTAAATATTATTTATTTAATTATGTATTTATTAAAAATACATTTTTTTAGAAAACCCTTTTTATTAAGAAAGAGCGGTAATAATAATAAAAAAACAAACACAAAAAATCGTTAATATTGCGATCTGTTTTTGTCAAATGATAAATTATTTTTATAAAAATTCTAATTACTCACTGTTCAAGAGATTTTTATATTATTGAGTGTAATTTAAAAAATAATTTCATTTAATCAAAAAAATTATTTTTAAAGCTGCAAAAAATGCATAATATAAGGGGAAAAAAATTAAAATTCTACTAAACAAATTAAAGCTAAAAAGAATAATACAGTTCTCTCAATCTTAGCATTGCATAATAATCCTTTTTACCATTAATCCGATTATTAATGTAATTATACAATTCTTTAGTGAAAATAAAAAGAAACATTCTAAAAAACATTAAAAGTACTAATTAAAGCGATATAGCAGTCCATTTTCCCAACATATCGACGTGTATTAATATAATTAAAAATTATTTCATGATTGAAAAAAAAAGAATAATTTTATTTTGTTAGTTCTGCTTTTTAACCGGTTCAATTAAATTGATTAATTATAGCTGCTTCTAATAAGAGAACTTCACAACATTGAAAAATTACCTGTTGCAACATTGTAAAGAATTTTAAATACTTTTAATTATGAAGATGTTGATCATTTATTTTGTTTGAAAAGAATATATAATTATTTTTTAATGGTGCAAAATTTGCAATATAATATTTCCTGCAATTAACTACTCTTTAAAATTTTTAATGTAAAAAAATGCTTTTTAATTTATTATATTCATTTTCAATAAATGTAGTTTCGTATTAACTTAGGACACATGCAACGATGTATTTTGACTTCTAGTTTCTTCTTTTGCTTAAAATTTAGCAAATTCTTCAACATAGAAACTACCTTCATTGTCGCCAAATAATAACTGAGAGGTTACCCTAGATTTTCATAATAATAATAATAATAATAATAATAAATTAATTAATTAATTAGCTAAAACTTTACAGTTGAAGGACTTTTTGACGTGATTTTATATGGATTTTATGCCAGGATCTACGATGAAAAAAAAAAAGGAACGGTGAATGAATATTACTAGAAAAACTAGCATTTCTTCTTGAAAATGTTTCCATGAATAGCAAAACAGAAACAGATTCTAGCGAAATTTATATAATTTCACAAAATAACGAGTTAAAAGATTTGATTTCAAAATAATTGTTCAATATATCGTAATGTTTTGTTAATTATTAATAAGTAGCGAGTTGAAAGTTGAAGAGTTCAAAATGATCTGACACGTGTATGGATCTAAGTGCTGTCTATAATAAATGAGAAACCCAAATAGCTCAATAGTCTATTTTTTTGACAATTTTTATTAAATAATATACAAGTAAATCAATAAAAATGGATCAATCTGCGATTTAAGAAAAAAGCTAATTTATAAATTGAAACACAGATTTTCATTTACTTTTGTTAACATATCATTTTACCTTCAATTCTTTCTCTCTACATTGTCTATTATTAGAAATCTTTAGAATTTCCAATTACAGAAATACATGCACATTGCACTGATAATATCGCAAGTATTTATGAAACGGATCTCTTTCAGACAAGCTGCATCGTAATTACATTTTCTGATGCCTTACACGAATTTTTAAATTAAAAAAAAAATTATTATCGCAGAATCTTCAGTTTTATCAGCAGCAAAGAGTAATAGCTTCTCCGCTTTTCACTTTATTGGAAATCGTATCGTTCATCAATCCAGCGTTATCTCCCTTCCCCCATCAAGATACTACAGAGTCAAATGCCATCCAAGACATGCATAATCGAAGATACTAAGGCAAAAATACTCTTTAAAAACGGAAAAAAGTCGTTACTAGTTAACAACAAATGGATTTCTCCCCTTTCATGTCAACATTAAGCAAAGAGTAGTATAAACAGATAAGAATCGGAAGACATTAGTCTTTCCAGCTACTACATAAAGCATGCTGTAGTATATCGCCATTGCAGAATGTCGAATAAAAGTGCATTTTTATCCTTTTTTCTATCTCTTTTGGTATAAAGCCTTTTCTATTCTCTTCTTAGAAGACATTTATTGAATCACGTTCGTGTAATCCATCATCCTCTAGATACGATGGACGAAGGTTTAGCATTTTTTGCTATTTGTTCGAATCAGACATTGCTTTTTAGTAAGGAATCGCTCAGCCGTGTAAGGACATTAAGATGGAACCTTTTTTTATCTCTTCCGTTTTGTTGTGCGGCATACAATTAACGTCGGTTTTGTTACGCATTTGTGTTCATGCAGTCAATAGGAGTTGACTAGTTTTGATGAAAGGAGAAATTTAGTGAAGCTTTAGGAGCTGTTTAAAAATGGTATTTAGTTTTGTTTTTACTTAAATTCAATGGATTTTGTTTTTTGTTTTCTATTCTTGGTTAAATTGGACTATTCGGATACTTACTTTGTTAAATTGGACTATTTGAACTAATTGGACATTTACTTGGCTACATTGGACTATTTGCACATTTTCTTGGTTTAATTGGACTATTTGGACATTTACTTGGATATATTGGACTATTTGGACATTTACTTGGCTACATTGGACTATGACCTAAATAGGAATGTTGGAATTCTTCAATTATCAATTTTGCTCTAAAATTTGCAAATGAATTTCTTCCTTTTCATGCCAACATTAAGCAAAGAGTAGTATAAACAGATAAAGATTGGAAGACATTAGTCTTTTCCAGCTACTGCACACAGCAAGCTGTAGTATATCGCTATTGCAGAATGTCGGATAAAAGTGTGTTTTTATTCTTTTTTTTTTTTTTTTTGGGGGGGATAAAGAATTTTCTATGCTCTTCTTAGAAGACATTTATTGAATCACGTTCGTGTAATCCATCATCCCAGATACGATGGCCGAATGTTTCGCATTTTTCCTATTTGTTCGGAATCAGACATTGCTTTTAGTAAGGAATAGCTCAGACGTGTAAGGACATTAAGATAGAACATTTTTTTATCTCTTCCGTTTTGTTGGGTGGCATACAATTAACGTCGGTTTTGTTATGCATTTGTGTTCATGCAGTCAATAGGAGATGGCTAGTTTTGATGAAAGGGGGAATTTAGTAACGCTTTTAGGGATTCTTAACCTATCTTAGCTTTTAGGTTAGTATTTAGCTTTGCTTTATTTAAAATCATTGGAAATTGTTTTTTACTTTCATTCCTTCAGTAGAATAATAAGCAGATAACTTTCATATCTTAGGAGAGCCGTCATTTAAATTAAAAACACGAACTTTCTGTAGGAATCTTTTACATTTATTCTTTTATATATCCATCAGCAACTGCTTCTACTGTCCAATTATTTATTTGCTGTTATTCTTTTTCTAATTTGAGTAATAGTTACATTGATGAATATTCTTTTTAGCTCACTGATTTTTATTTCCTCCAATATTTTGTAAAAAGTTTTCCTCATTGTTTCAGCTTCTGTACAACCCAAAATGAATTTTGAAAATTTTCCCCTGCCTCCATCGTGCCCATTCAATTTCACCCACATCATTCCCAAAACTGTATAGGGCAACTAGCTCTGGGCAAAGTGATTGGGTATGGTGTAGTTGTAGTATTGTGTCTATAAATAATTTAATCTCATTAGATATTAAATTTAAGTTTTCCTGGAATTTTTTTTTAATGTAGAGCATTTTTGCTTTTGTAATTGACTATTGTTTCTTCGAAATTGTTGTGGATTTGTTGTTGCAAACACCTTTTCCCAGAAGAAAAGATGGAAGGTCCGTGTTCCAGATAACTTTACCCCGTCAGTCCTACTATCAATAATGTCACATTTTTTAAACAAATCTACTTATTTTTTAAAGTGATTGTATCGTGCACCAACTGAAATCATTATGATGATTCAGATAATAAATGAATCTATGATGATAAAATCAATTAATCCTTTTTTTTGAAAGAACATTGGAGCCCAAATGTAGCAAATTTGATGTATCACACTGATTCTCATTATTTTATCACACTAATTGCTGACCAGGCAAAAGAGTAAATTGCATAAAAATGCATAAATTTAGATAACATAATATCTGAATGATAATACATGAAGTCTGATCAATCATCCCAAAAGTGGGTTACTCTCTAGAGAAACAGTGGACCTACCAAGGCTCCGTTGTAGTAGTATACTTTTGTTGCATCTGGGGTTAGTTTAATAAAATTAACGGGAGTGAAAGAAGGATGGAAAAAATAAGAACTATTCGAACATGTTTCTCCTAGTGCTTGACATAACATTAATTTCCAAGTAAATATGCAAATTATAAACCGATAAGTCTAAATCAGCAAGTATTGTTAAGCGAGCATGTCATACATTATCGGTAAATCCAGCATATATCATCAAGAACATGCTTGCATGTAAATCTTTATTGAGAATATGATACTATAAATAGGTGTAACCTTTAATGATAGTTCTTGTATGTAATACCAACAGCTTTCATTTACATGTTATATATATTATATGCAAATTATATTAATTTGAGGCTTATGTTCAATTATATTCTTCGGTTCGTTCGCTTGAAGAAAATAGATTTATAAAAGGTGGGGTAGAGAAGGGGAGTAATTTTTTTCTGGTTTAAATGTTTTCTAAATATTAAAATAATTAAAACATTTCATTACAGTTTCTAGAAAATTATATTTTTCGGTTCTAAAGATATTAAGAAACGTTTTGGACCAGAACCAATAAACTCAAATATCAGCACCAATTTGTAGATGATATTTTTTTAATGTTAAGGATTTAGAAATTTATACTATTCTTAAATTATTTGAAACTATATAACGAATAGTTAAATATGAGATATGAAAAATTTTGGTCTGACAAAGACAGTTTGGAATTAAGGACTACATTTACATAAAGTTATTTTATATTTATTTACATTATGTTAAATGAGCATTTTAATTTCCATAAAACTAAGAAGCAATGAAACAAAAAAAAAACAATGAAACTCTAACCTTTAAGGCGCTAAAGTTGCTGTAACCAGATTTAAACCAAATGGCTATAGAAAATTTCAAACAATTTTAATTAAAAAACTAATCCTTAGCTGTTAGTACGCTAAAAACCACTTCTTCCAGATTGTACAAAATTATTAGGCTTGCTCTTTTGGTACTTCTTAATTTTTGCATACATAACACAGATTTGAGTTAGCAATTGAATTAACAAACATCTTAAAATTTAATCATTTTTATTGCACTTATTCGTTAATAGCCTTCAAAATAAAATCTACTCTCACGACAAGATCCACAAATGCATACGAAAATATTATAACTTCTCTTGATTTTCCACTCCTTGCTGGTGAAGTATATCGCCCACTTTGGAACCAATAGTTTAATACAAGTCTTAATTTCTGTTTTTTTTTTACTTTGTCAAAAATGCTACAGAAAATATTTTTTACGTATTTTAAAAGATGAGAAATGTAAATAAAATATTGATAATGCGAGTTTATTTCTCATTCGTTTATTATCTTAATATGATGAAGACAGTTTGAAATTAAGTACTGCACAATAATTAGGAATGCACGATAATGGCCCCAGTCTAATTAGCCTGAAGTGTACAAAGAATGCCAGTAGAGCCACAAACTCAAAACATTAGGTTCATCAGGTATGGACTACATTCCCATGAAGTTATTTTATATTTAGTATATTTATTTCATAGTTTACATTTCATTTCCATAAAATTAAGAAGAACCGAAACAAATAAAACCAAGTTACGAACTTAACCTTTAAAAAGCACTAAAAATGCTGTAATCATGCTTAAACCCAATGTCTACACAAACCTTCAACCAATTTTAATTAAAAATAATCCCAAGCTAGTACGCTAGTACGCTAAAAAAAGCCACTTCCTTCTTTGCTGCTCTTCTGGTACTCCTTAATTTAAGAAATTTTGCAAAAGTAATACAAACTTGAGTTAGCAGTCAAATTAACATCTTATCTTTCTATTTTTATTGTAATCAAAATACTTACTCGTTAATGGTCTTCAAAATGATATCTACCCTTACGACAAAACTATCAAAGAATTGCAATCCTTCAAAATACCATGGAAAGAAAAATGAGCACGGGGGTTAGCTCCCAAGGATCCACGCGGAACTTTGGCCCTGTCACCAATAGGGGTCCAACAATTACTCTGCTAAGTGAGGCGAACAATGTTGACGTTGAAAAGCAATAACGGCCAGCAAAATTCAATAAACCCAGCACGGAGAATATGCATATTAAGCCGCCTTTATCGTAGATTGTGATCGATAAGCTCAAAGGCATACATGGGCGGTTTCTGCTTATATAAATATTTCCCATAGCAAATGATGCTCCAGGGCAAAGGCTAGACGTTCGGCAATTACTCAGGATAAACGTATCCATAAGTGGATGGTGCCCAGCTATCGTTCATTGGTTAATCCGACTAGAAAATTGGAACACTCGGGGGGTGGGGTCTTAGCGATGGCCAGAAATCGGTAGTGTTCCAGAATGGTTGAGCCAAATGATTATGGCGTAAATGGGGAGTGGATAATTATTTGGAGTTATACAATCTTTGATGTTAGATTGAAGATGGATGCTGGAAAAGCCGATTTATGTTTGATATTAAAGTCCCCGTCAAGTAAGCTGCTAGTCGTTATCAATTTCTTAATCTGCGGCAGAATACTACAGACAAGATAGTTATATTCGGATGCATTTGGGGGTATGGTAATAATAAAGGTACTTAGAAATGTATTAAGGCAAGTGTGCGAGATGCAATGGATTGTTAATGTTATAAATGTAGGATTTCGGTTATGTTACATGGATTAATATTTTACTTAACTAATTAAAAATACAAGTTTTAAATGTCTTTTGAAATTTATAAAGCAAACAATTATTAATTGGCAATAGCATCTGCCAATACTTTTGAAAATACTAATCTTCCAAAAGGAAATAACATTTTCTGTTCGTCTAGCTTATAAATTTGAAATTTATGATCGCTGATGCTGCTTGGATATTAATACGTTTATAAAGATATTTTTCATTAAAATCAATCAGTTTTGTTAAATGAAACTGTACTGACACTAAGAGATTAATACTGAAAATTAAGAAAATTTACCATATTAAACCAGCAAGGAGTATTTTAGGTGGAAGAAATATATGGAGGAACCATTTGTATGAAAAAAAAAGCAAGAGCGCACTTAAAAATAATATAATAGTAGAGATGAAATTTTTGAAATCCAAGCATTATGACGTATACTTTAAATAGCACAATTTAATGCGAAAATTTTAAATATCTAAGACACAACCAGTTATTTAGAGTATGAAGAAATTGTTTGGTGGGAATAGATTTTACATTTGAAAGCTTGTTCGTGAGCACCGATGTTCATTTAGATGCCTTCAATGAGTGAACTTAGCGTCTTTTATAACGTCTCAGCCTATATTAGACCTATAAAGGCTTTAAGAAGGGGGCCACTTTCAGGTTCACGGGAACACTTTAATTTTTTATTTGCAAGCACTATATGTATATATAATATATGTATACAGAATTATTATTATTATTATTATATCATTTATAATAATAATATTTTAAATAATATAATAATAATATACTATGAAATTAAAAATTTATAAAAAATCGATCACAAGTGCAAATCAAATCAAATATGGATCACTTCAAGGTCGGTGATTTTCAGAAAAAAAAAATAGGCTTTGGAAATAGGCGGAATCTCCGGCCTATTCAGTCACTTCAGAGGGAAAAAGAAAAACATCATTTCTGGTCGACTCGTCACAGAAATCTTTCTGTAAAAACCTCCCTCGAAGAAACGGAATCAGCTTTCCTCACTTCTCATTGAAGTAGACATTTCTCAGCTCGTTGTCTATCACCTATCAGGAGGGAACAACTCATAGTAGAGTTCATATTCAATTTGTAATTGTTTCGACCTGTGAAGGTCGCACATACATTCGCTAATTTCCTGAGCGTCATGATACCGAATATCTGCTATCAGGTTTGAGTGACAAGTTGTTCTCATTAGTACAAAACACTAATTGCATGTACTATATACTACTCACAACAGTATTCGTCTGCTGTCTGATTTTAGTGATGGGCTATTATATACATGTTAAGTAGCATATATTTCTCTCTGCTTTGAATGAAATGCCGAAACTCTTCCAGTTAGGGAGAAAATGCTACACATTTATCTCCCTCCGTTTTTTTATTATAAGTTTAATAAACATCATATCGACTACATAAAATGTTTTATTAGTTATATTGAAAAATAATCCACTATTATATGTTTGTAAGATAATTTATAAACATTTAAAAAGAAACTGTCCCAAATTTGTGAGACTCAAGTGTGTGACAAATTTGTAGTCATTTTAGCACACTTAAAGGCAAAAAAAAAAAAAAAAAAAACTTCTAGTATAAGAGCTACTTAATCATTAAACTAAAATGTTGCAGTTTTCTGGTGACCTTCTAGTTGTTATATTATGAATGCTTAACTTAAAATATCTCGAAGTAAAATAATATTTTAAGAGGTATTTTATTTCTTATATATTATAAATCAAATCTCGCGTCAATTGGTACCGAAGACATTAAATGCGCAGAGCTCACACTGCATTGATTCTACGAGATTTTTGCCAAAAATGAAACCCATATCGTTCCACAACCATCGTATTCCTACCGTGCGACTTTTGACTATTCCCTAAATTCAAAAGACAACTCCGGGGATACCGTTTTGAGACGATTGAAGAGATTCAACGTGAATCGGCGCGCGCTTTGAAGGCCATCCCTGCCGATGACTTTTTAGCATGCATTAAGGATTAGAAAATTAGTTGGTATAAGTGCATTGTGTCCGGAGGGGATTACTTTGAAAGCGATGAAATAAATTTGGAAGAATAATAAAGAGTTTTTGAAAAAAAAAATAATTGGTCTTACTTTTTGGGCACAGTATTATCTAATCACCAAACTAAAATGTTGCCATTTCTCTTGAGGCTTTCTAGTTGCTATATTATGAATGTTTAACTTAAAATATCCAGAAGCAAAATAATACTTTAAGAAGCATTTTATATATATACATATTTATATTAGCAATTTGAGCCCACAAGTATATTTCTGCAATATCCCTTTAGCAAGAAATGACATTTACTTCTATAAAGCTGGTATAGTAAACATTCATTTTATTTATGGCAGCTCCAATCGCTAGATGACAAAATGTAGTGCTTTCTCGTCAGTGATGTTTCGTTACCATAGTTATTAATGCCTTCGAGTCTGCAGAATCAATACAGTGAAGTACTCCATTAACGTCTGTTTACCTACTATACATCGAAAGAGCTAGGGATGATATGAATTGTGAAGAGTCACTATTGGTGCCCGAAAAAAATAACTAGAATAACTTTTATCAGGGATAAATTTAAAAGCAGCTATAACTCATTTTAAGGCCCGATTTGGGAGAAATTTTAAAACTTGGAACTGTCATAAAATTTTTAGAACTTTCATAAAGTACTAATAAAAATAAAACTTTTGAAATATGTTTTAGAAAAGATTTATTTCGATTCGATATAAAGAAGCAATCAAAATAATATCAAGTATTAAATTAAATTCGTGTCATTTCTTTTTCAAAAAAATAATTATTTCATTAAATTATTTAATTAAAGCATCAGTCAAGCCAGTGTGAGTCTTTGTGAGAATAACCCAATAGCAGTCCATGTATGTTGTATCAGGGGACTGTTACAACATAAGTTGCACATATAGTTGTAACCAATTATACCTCAGTACTGTTTGGTATAATTGGATGGTTTTTTTCCTTTAGGTGACCAATGTCTTTGTGCCGCAACGTCAAAATTTACAAAACAAAAAAAAAACGAAAATTACAGTCTGTGAATATTTACATATATTACAATTACACCTTTGGGTACCCCATGCCTTTGTGACACAAGGTCAAGGACAAAGAGAAGTTGCAATTTTTTACCCTTTATAATGATTCTTCAATGGATGCATGGAGTTGGTCTAGATGTTGTTGTCGACCCAGTGGGATAAGAAGCAACAACAAACATCAATCAAGGTACTACTCATCGCTAGACAATACTTTTTGACATTTCTCTGTTAAACGACGAATTCCTCTTTGTAATTAACGACTCGTTTTTTGAGAATTTCCAGGAATCAAGCCAACTTTTGACTTCAAAAGAAGGGAAGTGCTGATGACAAGTTATGCGCTATCGACCGATACAAATGGTAATTAGAAGGAGGATATTTTGAAATAATGTTGGTTGTATAGAATTTCTCATCAAAGCGTTTCCAAATAGTTTTTGGCAGCGCAAACACATGATGAGCATTTTCATGTTGAAAAATGACTTTGTCGTTCCATCTTCGTATTCTGACTGTTTTTATTTCAATGCCCGCTCCAAGCCCATCAAAAGCAGTCGATAACTTTCACCTGTTATGGATGCGTCAAGTTTTAGCAGATGATTTTTCTTTCGACTGACAGCACACGCTTGGCTTTTCGCAACAGAATCCTTTTTGTCAGTCTCTTTCGGCATAAGAAAGATTACACATTAAAAAGGATGAAAATTAGAGATAGGGAAATAACGAAATAGGAGAATACGAATCATAGTAAAAAATGAAAGAAAATTATTCACAGAACATATTCCATTGAAAATAAAACAAATGGTAGTAAAATAATTAAAAACTTTAAAGTATTTCGATATAATGAAAATTTCCAACATTTTAAAACTATCTTATACCAAACAAATGTCGCAAAAAATAATATATTTTTACGACATTTGTTTGGTTAGTAATAAATTAATAATTTAGAGTGACATATAACTTTATATATATATATATATATATATATATATATATATATATATATATATATATATATATATATATATATATAAGATATGTGAAAAGTAGAAGCAAATATTGATGAATAACAAAATTTTATTGATGATATTGTCCGTAAGCAACAAAATTTACTGTTCGTGAATATTGTACAATACAAATTTCTCGGATACAAAGGAATTTAAACAAGGGGTGTGGCTTTCTCTGATTGAAACCAACATCGCCCACCCACGAGATACGAAGTCAATGAAGGACTGGGTATTTTTTTCCACTCCTGTAGATTGCTTGGGTTTGACACTCTACGGTCATTTTCTGCTCACGATGTCTAATCAAACCGGGACCTGCAATTTAACGTGGGTTCCGAACCCTAACAAACATCCACGCTACCGCCAGGATTCGAATCTGACGCCTGTGGTACTGATGGCCAGAGATCTAGCCAATTGGCCATCATCATAATAGATAAATTTGATATTTCATTCCAGGCTACGTTCCTCTATTGACACGTGTTAATTAGCTTCAAAAAGTTAAAACATTAGCTACAATTATTATTACCCTTAATTATATTAAAATAATTAAATATTAGCCACATCACAAAAGCATGATGTCATCGCATGCAACTTCTGTATATTTCTCTCTTAATATTTGGAAAAAAATATATAATAAAACTAAAAATTAACAAAAAAAGCACTGCATATTATCCTAAAGTTTATTTCTTTCCAAGGTTGAATTTACCTGTATTATCTTCAGATAAAATAACTTTATGTAATAATTACATTTTCCGAAATTACGGGGAAAAAAAAATTAGCAGATTATATTTGCACCGATAATTATAAAGATTTTTAACATATAAACCACTATTTATATGTTAACAATAATATCTAAGATTATTTTACGAAACTATCTATAACCAATACTTCAAGATCATACTCCTTATATAAATCGTTATGTATTTTCAAGTATTTATTCCATTACAATATCGTTCTAACTGAAATGAACAGAATCGCCAGTCAAGTTTTGTTTAATCTTTTAATGTCTCATTTCACGTGCATATCTCCTAAAATCGATTTCTCTATGAGCTTATTGCCAGCCATTCGATAAATAGATTAAATTTAAACTAGCACTTAATTACTTATTATCTGAAATCTCAGCGGGCCTCACAATTTCGATATAAGCGTGTGGCAACCATAAATTGCCCTGAGGTGACGTGACATCATTATCGCTGGTGAATCGAATCCCGTCGATTCCATACAAATTAGGGTCTTCGATATCTCTAAATATTTAATCACAGATTTATAGCATCTTCTTTATAGAAAAAAAAAGTTTGGCTAAATTCACCAGCAATTTTACTTCCTGTAGATCAATTTTTAAAAGGCGACCATTGAATCGCCAGTCCCCGAGGCTGCTGTACCGGAATTCGGTTGCGTTAACCAATAATCATTGTTGACTGGAGAGGAGAAGAGATATCGCGGTTCTGAAGTAAAAAAAAAAAAAAGGGTTGGTGGTTAAGTGATGCTGACATGATTATGATTAAATCGATGATAAGTAGAGGGAAGTGGAACGTGACAAGATATGTTATGTTTACTTTTTTTAATTTTTGGTTAGGGAAGATGATACAGATGTATTTCATTTAGATTTCATGTCAGATTTATTTAAAGTATGGAAAGCTCATCGACATTAAAATACGATCGAAAATAATAAAATCTTAACAAATATAATATACTAAAGTAACCAGCTTTGGTTATTAAAACAAAATAAAATTTATAAAATAATACTTGTTATTTAATTAACTAGTACTTGTTACTAGATATCCTCCACATTAAAATACGGTTGAAATTAATAAAACTTCGATAATTATAATACACTAACATATACCAGCTCTTGATTATGAAAGTAAAATAATATTTCTAAAATAATGTTGTTTAATTAACTATACTTGATATTTTATTTTCAAGATACTTAAATTTTAATATCTATATTTTTATAAACGTATGTATGCATTTATATATGTCCCTAACTTGAAAGCTATAATATTTAGAAAAGGGCCCTGATGGCCGAGTGAACAGCGTTTTGACGTTGGATAATATAGGGTTCGAATCCCGGTGATGCCATGGATTTTGCAGTGGTTCTGAATCCACTTTAAACAGAATGTCCCGTTCTAATAGGATCGTAGAGTGTTGCAGGGATATTGTTACTCGCGTCCATTTTCAAGTTACACATGCCTCCTGGGTAGTACTAAGTAAACAACGTCAGTGTAGTCCTTGCTTATGTCATAAAAATAAGTCTAAGTGCATTAAAAAATATCTCAAGACTGAATTTAGCTGCATTATCTTCAATCTTATGAGTGATATGGTTTCTGAAATTTATGAGAAAAAAAAAATTAACAAATTATATACAGCAGCCTAAAACCAATAGCCAATAATTATAAAGATTTTAACATATAATCCACTATTTATATGTTAATTGTCGTATCAAAGGTTAATTTTAATAAACTATCTATAACCAAAATTTTAAGATCACCTTCCTAACATAAATCTTTCTGTATTTTCAAATATTTATTACACTACAATACTGTTCTGACTGAAATGCAAGAATGGCCAGTCAAATTTTATTTAATCGTTTAATGTCTCATTTCGCGTAGCTAGCTGTTTGACAAAATCGATTTATCTATGAACTCATAGCCAAGCATTCGATAAAAGGATTAAATTTAAACTAGCACATTAATTACTTATTATCTGAACTCTCAGCGGGCCTCACAATTTCGATAGACGCGCGTGGCAACTATAAATTGCCCTGAGGTGACGTGACATCATTATCGCTGGTGAATCGAATCCCATCGATTTGATACAAAATAGGGTCTTCCATATCTCTAAATATTTTGTCACAGATTTATGGCGCCTTCTTTCTAGATAAAAAAAGTTTGGCTAAATTTACCAAATTTTTACTTCCTGTAGATCAATTTTCAAGGCGTCATTGACTCGACATTCCCCCAGGCTGTGGAACTGGAATTCGGTTTCGTTAACCAATAATCATTGTTGACAAGAGAACAGAAGAGATACCGTGGTTCTGAATGCAAAAAAAAAAGGGTTGGTGGGTTAGTGATGCTGGCATGATGTATGATTAAATCGATCATAAGTAGAGCGAAATAACAAGGTATGTTTACTTTTTATTATTTTTGGTCAGGAAAGATGATACAGATGCATTTTGTGCAAAGTGTAATTTATTTCAAGTATGAAAAATTCATCTTTACTAAAATATAATCTAAATTAATAAGCTTTTATTCAATTATAATATACTAACATTTGTATATATAATATACTAATTATATATAACATATAATACACTATATAACATATAATACATATATAACATATATGTACACTGAAGTGACAAAAGTCATGGGATACCAATAAGCTTAATTTTCAGATGGCGGCATCCTTTCGAATAGGTATAAATGCGCAGTGCTTTCGACGTGGCTTTCATTTCTGTTCAAGTTATTCATGTGAAGAGGTTTTGACGTGATGATGACCACACGTCCATAATTAACAGACTTTGATGGCGGAATGTTAGTTGGAGATAGACGCAGACCTCTCGATGCCATTTCGGAAATCGTTCCATGGGAATTCAACATTCCCAGATCCACTGTGTCGAGTGTGCCGATCATTCGTTGAAATTGTCCAGGTTAACATCCCAACCAATCGGAACAGCGCAGTGGTCGACATGGCTGCATTGTCGACCGAGAAATCCGGCGACGTCTGTTTCTGGCGTAAATTCTAACCAGAATGGCTGCAAGTGATCACTGCGACAAATAACAGCCAGTCAATGTTCGGACAGTACAAGAGGACTTGTCTGTGACATGAAAAAAATTTGCTTTCTTGGGCTATTCGGAGCCACCAGACCGTCTCGAACAGTGCCTTTACTGACAGAACGACATCGCTTGCAGGACTCTGTGCCACACTGAACCCTATATCAGCTTGGTCCCAGATGAAATCGGACCATGGCCAGGTCCACGCGTTTTCCATTCAGTTGGGACCAACTGATGGTAGGGTTCACGTGGCGCAGACCCCACTGCAAGCGATGGACCCAAACTGTCAGCAAAGGCACTGTTCAAGCTGGTGGTGGCTCCGTGGAATGGTGTGAACTGTTTTTCGTGGCATGGACTTGACAAGTCTTCTGGTGCGACTGGATCGAACATTGACTGGAAATTATTATGTTCAGCTTTGGAGTCTGTTAGAATTCATGACTTCATGTACCCAAACAACGGTCTCGGTTTTTAAGGATGACAATGCGGTCACCACTGGCTGTCCAACTGGTCGCGATGGTTTGCCTGAACATTCTGGACAATTCCAACGAATGATCTTGACACCTGGATCGCCCGAATGTTGAATTCCCAACGATTTATGGAAATCATGACCCATGCTGTTCGTGCTCCAAAATCCTGCACCATCAACGCTTTCAAATTATGGACCCGTCTATCGAGACAGCATGGCTCAATATTCCTGAATAAGACTTCCAACGACTTGTTGAGTCCATGCCACGTCGCATTTATACACTTCGCCGGGCGATGCTACTGCCATCTGAAAATTTGCAGGTATCCCATGACTTTTGTCACTTCAGTGTATATATATATATATATATATATATATAATATATTAACATAGACTAGCTCTTGATTATTAATCTAAAATAATATTTCTAAACTAATACTTGTTATTTAGTCAAGTAATTCATTTTATTCATTTTAAGATGTTTAAATTTTAATATCTATATTTATAAAAGTTTGGCCTGATGGCCGAGTGGCTAGCGATCTGGCGCTCGGTATCACAGATTTTGGGCTCGTGTCCCGGCGGTGCTATGGATATTTATATTGGTTCGGAATCCACTTTAAACCATAACTCCCGGTCTAATAGGATCGTAGAGCGTTGCCGAGGTATTGTTACTCCACGTCAGTAGCTTATCTTCAAACTACATACACCTCCTGGATAGTGCTAAGTGAGTAACGTCTTTGCAGAGCTTGACTTAAGGCATAAAAGACAATTGTCTAAGTGTGTACCAGCTGAATTACAAAAAAAAAAAAAGATTATTTACTAAACTATCCCTAGCCAACACCTAAACTTTAAAATCTAACTCTCTACATATTCTGTATTTTCAAGTATTCATTCCATTACGATACTTTTCTAACGGGAATGCATAGAATTGCCAGTCAAGTTTTTATTTAACCTTTTAATTTCTCATTTCACGTAACTATCTCTCAAAATCGATTTCTCTATGAGCTGATTGCCAACCATTCGATAAAAGGATTAAATTTAAACTACCACATTAATTACTTATTATCTGAACTCTCCAGCGGGCCTCACAATTTCGATATAAGCGTGTGACAACCATAAATTGCCCTGAGGTGACGTGACATCATTATCGCTGGTGAATCGAATTCCATCGATTCGATACAAAATAGGGTCTTCCATATCTCTAAATATTTTATCACAGATTTATGGCTATGGCTTCTTTCAAGAAAAAAAAATTTAGCTAAATTTACCCGTATTTTTACTTCCTGTAGATCAATTTTCAAGGCGGCATTGACTCGACAGTCCCCGAGGCTCTTGTACCGGAATTCGGTTTCGTTAACCAATAATCATTGTTGACTGGAGAGCAGAAGAGATATCGCAGTTCTCAAATAAAAAAAAAAGGGTTGTTGTCCAAGTGATGCTGACATGATTCATGATTAAACCGATGATAAATAGAGGGAAGTGGAACGTGGCAAGATGTGTTTACGTTTTTATGTTTGGTCAGGAAAGGTGATACAAATGTGTTTCGTTCGAAGTTGAACTCATTTACAGTATAGAAAGCTCATCAATACTAAAATACGATCGGAATTAATTTAATTATATAATCGTAAGCACTTAACTTAGTCGGATTTGCTGAAATATTACATTATTTTAAACGCTGCTTTATGTTTTTAAGAAAAGGACCATTTTAAATTAATACAACAGAATATATGGCTTTTAATAAATTTGTAAAATATTTGCATGAATTTATGCAAAATAATTATTTATTTATTTATTGAAGTTTAAAAGAAATAATATTACTTAGGTAAAAAACTGTTTGAAATTTACGACTTTGTATATTTTATAATTAATTTTTCAAACATAGTTTTTAATATTTTCAAAATGTTTACATTTATGTTAGCTTAAAATTTATTAGTATATATGTATGATCATTTTTGCAAAAAATACTATAAAGAACTAATTCTTTTAATTTATAAATAATCAGCATATTAAATAACTACTTGACTTGACATTTTCTATTCAGATTCAGCGCAGCACTAGTATAAAATGTACATAACGCATTGGAAAAGACACTACTTTTAAATAATTCAATAACGCATTTTAGAAGAAATGAAGAAGTGTTGAAAAAATGTAAGTATTTTTGTTTATTACATAATTGAAATTAAAAAGCAAAACAATATAACAGTTTCTCTAATACCTTTTTAAAATGGCGTATTTAAACGAAGAATAAGATATGTTTCCGTAATATATATATATATATATATATATATATAAACTCATGTTTGTGAAAATTTTAACACCATGAAGGTCTTACGCGAGTGAGCTGAAATTTTCAGGAAATGCAAATTAGCGCATGATATGCAAATGATTAGAATTTCAAATCCGTAGCGCATGCGTATGCTGAGCAGCGCCCTCTGAACGGCGGATGGATCCAAATAAATAGACGGCTGTAGCGAGGCGTGTATGGTTATCGGTGGTTATCTGCTAGTGTTAAACGTTAGCT
This sequence comes from Caerostris extrusa, assembly GCA_021605095.1. NCBI lineage: Eukaryota > Metazoa > Arthropoda > Arachnida > Araneae > Araneidae > Caerostris > Caerostris extrusa. The sequence goes on along the minus strand of BPLR01005420.1, from coordinate 152,337 downwards.
CAATCGTTACTTATGCCTCTTCGACGAAAGAGAGTGAGAGTTGAACAACTTACAGAGTTTGAACGGGGAGAACCATCGGCGTTCGTGAAGCTGGATTGTCTTATCGTGCAGTAGCCGCTCGTGTGCAGCGTAACAGCAGCACAGTGATGCGTCTTTGGAAGCAGTGGACGGACGAGTGTCGGACAACTTGGAAATCCGGGAGTGAACCCGAAATGTGACGTCAGCTCGCGATGATAGACACCTGGTCCACATGGCGCTCACGGACCGTACAGCTTCCTCTAGACAATTGGCAGCACAGTGGTCAATAGCTACAGGTGTTTCATTGTGTGCTTCATCAATTCGTAGACGTCTGCTGCAGCGTGGACTGCGCGCAAGGACTCCTTTATACAGGATCCCTCTCACGCTAAACCATCGCCGCCTGCGGCTACAATGGCCGCTCAGCATAGTGACTGGCGTGCTGATTGGCAGCATGTCGTGTTTTCTGACGAATCCCGCTTTAATTTGTGATACCATGATGGCCGCATTCGTGTCAAACGCTATGCCGGTGAACGCCACCTTCCGGAGTTCATTATCGAACGCCACAGTGGAAGAATTCCCGGGTTATGGTCTAGGGTGCCATAGCATATCATGAACGATCTCAGTTGCTAAGAATTGTGGGCAACCGGTACATCAGTAAGTTCTACAGCCCCAAGCTGTTCTCTTCCTTCAAAGCTTGCCAGGCGCTGTATTTCAACAGGACAATGCCCGCCCTCATATCGCTAGGACTGTTCAATCCTTCTTTGCAACGCGGCAGGTACAGCGTCTTCCTTGGCCTGCGTATTCCCCGGATATGTCGCCGATTGAACATGCGTGGGATTTTGTTGGTCGGCGTCTCGCTCGTGATCTCGTCCTGTTGCTTCTGCAGACGAACTTTGGGTGCGTATACAAACAATATGGAATGCTCTTCCTCAGGCAGACATTCAAAACTTTGTTTGACTCCATGCCACGTCGTGCAGCAGCACTTATTGCGGCGCGTGGTGGCTACACAAAATACTGATTCCGATCTCTTGTTATTGTTTGTTTTGAACATTTAATCATTTATTTGTACCACTACCACACAACTGTGTATTAAATTTCATTCAATTATGACGATTCCTTCATGGTGTTGCAATTTTCACAAACATGAGTTATATATATATATATATATAAATTACATATTCTCCTTATATTGTAAAAATATAACAGAAGTTCAGTTCTGTTTTCTGAATTTATTATTTTGTTAGAAATTCATAACAAAAACCAAAACAAGAAAAAACATTTATTCATTAAATTCCTATTTTCATAACAATAAATTTTCACGACGCCAGATGATGCCAGTCTTCACAAATTGACTGAACCCAAACTGACTGATGCCATTATTTACTTTATTGTACAAAAAAAAGAAAAGAAAATGAAAAATGAAATGAAAAAAAAAAATACCAATTTTCAATTCATAAGATATATTTACATAATATTGTATAATCTATTTATCTATCTATATACATATTGAAAATTTGTAATTTATAATTTCGTAATTTGTAAAATATAATTTCGTATGATCCTTTATAACGTATAAAATACAACAGTTTTTCGTTTAGTTCTGTTTTCTGAATTTATTATTTTGTTACAAAAATTCATAAAAAAAAATATCATAAATGTTTATTTATTAAATTCCTATTTTCATAACAATCAATTTTTCACTCCACCAGATGGTGCTAGTCTTCAGTAACTGACTGATGCCATTACTTACGTTATTTCACAAAAAATAGCATAGAAAAATTAAAATAAAACTTTTAATTTATTTTCCAAGCAAACACAATTATGTTCTTAAAAATAAAGGCACTGCGATTAAAGTGAAAAAAAAAAAATGCTAATAATTCTTGCAAAAGATGGATTGCTTTATTTAATGAATTATTATTAAAAGCGAGTTATTTAAAATCGGAAATCTCTAATTCTGAATAGAATATGAACCAAATCTCTATGAACAAAATATCTTATTCTACGTAGAGTGAACCAAAACAGACTGAAGCCATTACTTACTTTTCGGATAAAAAGTGAAAAAAATATGATATTCTTGTAATGTATGTATTCTATACAGTTCTAAATATAGTGATTCTTGTAAATTTATTAAATAAAGCAATCATGCTTTCCCATTATTTAAGGGGAGTTATTTAAAATCTCAAATCTCTTACTCTGCATTGTTTTTTTCTTTATAACATTTATCCATAATAAAAATGCTTTATTTTCTGCAACCGGGTAAAGGTCCATATTTGCTTATTATAATAAATTTTGATCATTCTCTTACACGCTACATCTGCAAAACGATTTGCAAATACCGAGTCTGGACGGAGCCTTTCCATCTCTTTGTAATGTAAACTAATTCCACATTTTATGCCCGAAGTAAACATTCCATTGTTGCCCCAGATAGATACGCATGGCTCTAATTTAATACCCATGATTGCTTTCAACCCAACCCTTATTTACTATTGCGCTGCGTAAGCGTGATATAACACTGAAAATGGATTTCTGTAGTTAGCTGCAAGGGGAGAAGCATTAGCCTAAGCTATTTAGCATCCGCTAGTGCTATCGAACGGAGCGCATAATGTTGCAGAAAATGTTTGAACAATGCTGGCCAGTGAATTTAGGACTGAGAAAATAAAGCATACATCAAATGTTGAAATCAATCTTCAAGTAATAATTGTATTGGTTAAAGTATTTGCATTGGGATTTATTTACAGTGCTTAAAATTGATTATCCGTAGCTTTCAACTGAATAAAAAATATATTTTGATGGTTATTTTAGTATTCCTTAATAGGTTTTTGTCTACTTTTAGAGTAACCATCTCTTCACTAGCGTGATATAACAATGAAAATGGATTTCTGTATTTAGCTGCAAGGGGAGAAGCATTAGTCCTAAGCTATTTGGCATCCGTAATGCTATCGACAGGCACATAAATGTTGCAGAAAATGTTTGAATAATGTTGTGAATTTAGAAGTAAGTATTAGTGAATTAGTGAATAAAGTATATATCAAATGTTAAATCAATCTTTAAGTAATAATTATATTGGTTAAAGTATTTTGATTTATTTGATACTTTAATTAAAATTGTCTATGGCTTTTAACCGATAAAGAAAATGTGTTTTGATGGTTGTTCTAGCATTCCTCAATGGATCGTTAGTTGCTGTAAAAGTATGCAAAAGCTATCTCTTCCCACCTTATCAAAAAATATTCGGCTAAATTCATCAATTTATATCTATTCATATACTCCCATTTCTGCCTCATATACAGTTGTTTATTCTTAGAAAATCAACCTAATTTTCAAACCAAACTAATGTCAATAGCTATTTTAGCCCTAAAAAGAAAAAAAATTTATAAAAGTAACTTTTTTTATCTTCAGGATCAAAATCATTATCAAAATCTATGTCAATTACTAACTATACGCTGATAATCAAATTATTGTTGATAATCAACATCAGATACATGAGGTTGAACAAAATCTAGACATTGTTCAACTTTTTAACTATGCCTGGCTGTTAAGTACAATACTTGAAAACATATATTGAAGAGTAAAATATGCATAACCCACTATTTTCTACTTCATTGACGTAGTAGCTCTTTGGTGGGCCAAGGCTGTCTGCCTACTGGCAAATTTCGAAACATGAGGCGTTTTCTTTTTTTAAGGGGGTAATGTTGTCAGTCCTATGCCCAATGCTCTTCAATCATGTTCGACCGGGACCTACGGTTTAAAGTGGGTTCCGAACCACTACAAACATCCATGGCACCGTATAGACTCGAATGGAAACTTATGGCACCCAGCGCCTAAGAGCTAGCCACTCGGTTATCAGGCTCTAAAATCCACTATTAGTAGAGAAGAAAAAAAAATCCTCTAACTAGCCTTACACATAAAACTTTGCTGAATGAAAAATTTTGTGAAAGCAATTGACAAGAATCAAAAATCAGAGTAACACTGAAACAGGAAATTTTCATTGTTCACACAGATCCGTAAGCTCTGAAGTGTTGCCAATTTTGATAGTTTGCTCCAACAAAATGAGAGATAAGATTTTGTCTTCATCAACGAATTTCTTAGGGACTGGGAAGTCAAAAGACTAAGAAATGAGTGATGGACATGTCATCTGCATATAAGAAACTTGGTTGCACTATGTCCATAGAAATGCATTTCCTGCAATGGCATTAGGATTTCTATATTGGTAACTGTGGCCAGGCTAGCTATGATCCCGGTGAGCATTTTCACCAGGATATTGCGAAAATAAAGAAAAACAAGTAATATAAAAAATAAACTTTAAAGTCAATTCCAACTTTTTTCCATTATATTGCAGAAAGTCCTTTATAAATCCTTTTCCTCCTTAAAAATAATTTTCATTCATTTTTTAAGTTTATCTGGCACCATCTATTGGTAGATCTATGCAACTTAAATCTAAAAAAAACTAAAATTAATGAATTAAACTTAATTACTGAATTAATATTTGAAAATACTTCATTAACAACAAGTGCCATCCACTACAAATTCAAAAAAAAAATGTATTTGAACTTGAGTGGATGAATAAAAAAGTATTTTATGAACGATTGAAAATTTGAACAAGATATATAGGGAGAGTGTGAGGGAAAATAATCCACTACAATGTTGGCAGCATAGACAATTTTCATTATGATTCTGAAAAAAGAGACCTTGCAACAAAGAGTAAACACGTACGAACATCTGTTAAAGCATTGTTTCATATTGAGAATATTAAGTTACTTAGAAATTTAAACCAATTTCAAATTTTAGTGTCATATTCGTGTTTAGCTACCCCAAAATTTTAATAAATTGTTATTTTAATCTCAGAGAAAAAAATTTCATCGAAATTTATTGTCCTATGTAAATAAATAAATCATATGAATCATCATCATCATCATCATCATCCCCATCACCACCACTACTGGTGCAACAGTCCTATTTTGGGCCAAGACCGTCTGCCAACTGGAAGATTTCTAGACAGGAGTTCATTCGTTCATATTTTCGGTTTACGGGGTAGGGTTGTCATCCCTATGTTCAACACTCTACAGTCATATTAGACCGGGACCTACGGTTTAAAATGGATTCCAAATAACTACAAACATCCATGGCATCGTCGGGACTCGCACCCAAAACTTGTGTCACCGGGCGCCAGAGCACAATTCACTCGGCCATTGGTTTCAAATAGTGGAAAAAATATTAAAAATTAATGTTAATGTTAAAATTATTGATACATTACGAATTTCAGGACAAACGTTATAAAATACACTATTACTCAAAATAATAATGAGCACTTTCTTGTTATTTTTCTCTTATTTCAGGGTAATAAAAGCATAAGTAATCAAAAGTTCCAGTTGTGCATAAGCAAAGCATAAGTTGTGTCATTAATGGTTAATTAATAACATGATTAATAATTAATTTATATATAATTATGATTAATATATTATTAATTTATATTATATAAATAATTAATTTATTGATGTAATATAATTCATTAAATTATCTGACATAATATATTAGATTTAATAAATTTTAAAAAAAAAAAAGGAATGACAGCTTTCAGGATAAATATAATTTTAATAAAATAATAGAAATAATTTTTGAATAAATATAATAGACAGCTTCAAATTGCTTAAAAACTTTTATTTTTCCAATATTAAAAAAATAAATAATAATCGAATAACAAAGCCATGGAATTATTAGAATATCGGCTGAAAAATACATCGATACATAATGTATAATTTTATTTTTAAGAAATCATGTTATCAATATCGAATTCCAGTTTCAGGAAATATGCATCTCTTCAATAAAAAGTATTTTTGCAATATTCTTCATTTTTTGAAAATTTGCATAGAAAAGCTAATCAATAAAGTTCCACGGCTATATCGATTTTTGCATTTTTTTTTTTTTAAAATAAAAGTAAGTCATGATAATGAGCCATGACCTAGTATCGTAACGTTTGAATCGTTAAGAACTAAGAGTCAGAATCGATATTTCATAACTGGAGTGCTTTGTAAGTGTGAGAAGCTAAAGATCAGAAAAATTTATTTTGTTAAAGTGGATGTATTATGTTAGTTTATTCAGAATTTATCGTACTATTTAGTATTATATTACTTTTTTTTGTTATTTGTGTAATTTTAGTGTTTTTGTTATTTGCGTGTGTTATATTATTTGTGTACTATTTTTAGTGTTATTATTTTGTGCACTATTTTTAGTAATATTATTTGTGTACTATAATGTTTCTTGTACACTATTTAGTGTTAAAATTTATTTGGTTAAATATGTTATTTGTGGATGTATTATATTATTTGTGTACTAATTAATGTTATGTTGTTATTGTTATGTTATTTATACTATTTAGTATTATATTACTTGTGTACTATATTAGAGTTTTTAATGTTATTTGTGTACTATTTTAGTGTTTTGTTATTTATTATTTGTGTACGTATTATTTTTGTGTGTTATATTATTTATTTGTGTACTATTTATGTTATCTTGCACTATTTTGTTATGTTATATTATTTTATGTGCACTATTTTAGTGTTATATTATTTGTTGTGCACTATTTTTAGTATTATATTATTTGTGTACTATTTTTATGTTATTTATGTTATATTATTTTTGTGTACTATTTTTTGTATTTGTGTATATTTTATTTTTGTTATTTGCTAATTAATGTTACTATTTTAGTGTTGTACACTATTTAGTGTTATGTTATTTGTGTACTATTTTAGTGTTATGTTATTTGTGCACTATTTTAGTATTATATTATTTGTGTACTAATTAATGTTATGTTAGTTGTGCACTATTTGTGTTATGTTATTTGTGTACTATTTAGTTATTTGTTATGTTATTTATTTGTGTACTATTTTTATATTATTTGTGTTATTTAGTGTTATTTATTTTTGTGTACTATTTAGTGTTATATTATTTTGTGCACTTTTTAGTATTATATTATTTGTGTACTAATTAATGTTATGTTGTACACTATTTAGTGTTATGTTATTTGTGTACTATTTTTAGTATTATATTATTTGTTGTACTATTTAGCATTTATTATTTGTGCACTACTTTTTAGTGTTATATTATTTGTGCACTATTTTAGTATTATATTATTTGTGTACTAATTAATTTATGTTGTACACTATTTAGTATTTATTTGTGTACTATTATATTATTTGTGTACTATTTAATGTTATGTTATTTGTGTACTATTTTAGTGTTATGTTATTTTGTGCACTATTTTAGTATTATATTATTTTTTGTGTACTAATTAATGTTATGTTAGTTGTGCACTATTTAGTGTTATGTTATTTGTGTACTATTTAGTGTTATGTTATTTGTGTACTATTTAGTGTTATGTTATGTGTGTACTATTTAGCATTATATTATTTGTGTACTATTTAGCATTATATTATTTGTGTACTATTTAGTATTGAAATATTTGCTTTTTGAATAAATGCAATCTCTCCGATTTATGATGGATACGGCTATTTCTTAATATATAATTTCAGAATTAAATATTTCTAGAATATATTTTCGTAATATTTTATTATTATTATTTTATTAATATGTTTTATATTATATTTTATATTTTATTATTTTATTATTATCCTTCTGTACATGGGTACAAGAGGCATTGGTTAAAAAATATTGCGAGAAAGTTTTAATAATCATGTTGCGATTGTAATTTTCTTATTTTACAAAATATGTTATAACTTTATCAGTGAAGCTATGAAGAAATGCTATGAAGTTATCAGAAAAATTGGATTTGTGAAAGTACTAGATGCATTATATTATTTGCTTTTAGAATAAATATAATCTCTCAGATTTATAGTGGATACGACTATTTCTTTACATGAACTCTCAAAATTATATATTTCTAAAATATATTTTTCATCCAGAATTTATCCTTTTGCACATGGCTACAAGTGGTTCTGATTAAAATGTTTGGCGATGTAGCATGCTTTTCTCACAAGAACAGTGTTAACATTTCATTCCCAGAAAGGGAAATGTATGCTATTTGACAAATATATAATACATCCATCACTCAAATTTGACAGCAGACGAGCTTTATTATGGGTTGTTATATTACATGCAATTAGTGTTTTGTACTAATGAGCACAGCCTATCACTTAAATCCGATAGCAAATATAACAGATTGAATATGATATATTAAGAGTTGTGCCATCGTTATTGGGAATAGACTACTAGTTGAGAAATGTCCACTCCATTGAGAAGTGAGGAAGCTGACTCCTTTCTTGACGGATTGTCTTAAAAGAAATTTTTTTTTTTGATGAAGAATGGATGGAGTTCTGGGGTGAGTAGTTTAGAATTGTTTTTTTTCTGTTTTTCTCCGAACTGACAGAATAGGACGGAGATTTCGCCTGTTTTCACTGTGAACCCTTTCTGGTTTCGTGAATAAAGTGACAGCAGTGTGATAGTTAAGGTCTGCCGCAGACCAGATGTTTAAAGTCGTCGTAGAGTCGAGAACTCTGAAAATCTCCAACATAGAGTGAACTGCACTTCATATCCATAATTTTCATTTTTTGTAAATAGAGTTCTGTACATTATATATATATATATATATATATATTTACATTTTATTTATATATGTAAATAAAAGTGAAAGTGTTCCCATGTACCTGACTGTGGCCCTCTTGTTGAAGCCGTTCTCTAACCGTGAAATATAGGCCGAGACGTTAGAATGAGAAAGATTTAATAATCGTGTTGTATAATAATAGATTGTAATTTTTTACTTTTCAAAAAACCAAATGGTCTGAAAACGGAAAAATAAATAATCAAATATAAGACAGAATTAATATTACGTCAAATTAATATTAGGCGAAATATGAGCAGAACTAAAATTTGTTAATTGAATATCAAGTTTTTAAAAAAGGGCCATTTATTGCAAAAACAAATCTTCTGTAAATATCGAATTTCAGAGTAATAGCTACATGATACTGAGATAAAATCACCCATAAAAGTATTAGGACCTTTGACATGCATAACATGTAAAGCTATTTATAAAAATAGTAATCATAGTAAAACAAAACAAAACAAAACTAATCAATATAGGGCATAACATCTGGTATACAGTATATAAAAATTTTCTTATTACTTCAAAATACAAATTGATCCAGATTTTTAAATATAATTTAAATACAAACAGTTATCAAAAAGTATCGAGATAGTTGTGAAATGAGTTTAAAAATGTGTATAGCGCATCAATAAAACTTAATTTACAGACACTTTTGAGCTTGTGAAACCAATGGCCAGAGAGCTTGCCAAAATTGGCCATCCGGGCACTTAATACAATGCAGAAAGTTAAATGCATTATTATTTTAAGCATATTGCTGTACATGCCATACTTTCGGAAACAAAAAAATTTCCCAATTTATGACCTTTTGTTGCAAATTTTGGGGAAACAAATTCCTTGGCATAAATAAGCACCCCTATAAAATCCAGATAAACAATATTTCCTGACAATATTTGCACTCTCAATCATTTCGTTCATCTTAACTGTCACGCCATTTCCTCCGATGCAACACATGTCTATTAGTAAAATGGCCACCAGAAAAAAAGATCTCCATTGTGAATTCCGTCACGTCTACCTGATCCGCGACTTCGGCCATTGTGGGTGGAAGCAATTCTTGTGTGTGTATAAAGCTCGCATTCCTTCTTATTCTGGGAGGAAGGGTAGCATTTTCTACAGTTGCAGGATCTTTTTATGGTGGCCCCTGATCGGACTCATCATCCGAGTTTTCGCGCCCCAAATAGTTGTCTTTCAGGACTTGGGAATTGTCGTCACGTAGGAGGCATCCAAACATTTCAACCCTACTCTGTGACTCCCGCTTTATGGAGATTAGAATGGATGGGCCACGTGCATCTGTTGAGATTTTTGCTTCGGGTTTGATGCATGGAAAACGATTCTGAAGCGAAAGAGATGAAGAGAAAAGTTGATGGGGAGATTTCAGGATGATTGGTCAAGGTTTTCTTTTTTTCTTGTTCTTGTTTTTAGGAATGGAATAGAGAATAATATTTATATCTCAACGGGTCAAATTCCGGTAATGTGTTTTTAAATATTATTGTTATACTTGGATTCTTTGGAGTGAAATGGTTTTGTTGGCAGATTGATAGATTTATATAAATTTATCACACAAAATGATCAAAAAGTATTATAAAAATAGAGGTTTAAATAAATTTTGATTTTTGGGTACAAAATAAATACTGTTACAATAATAATTTCATATGCATTAAAGACATCATATATTATCATATTTTTTATTCTGTGAAAAAGTAACCACGCTGAAATGTATTAATTTTTATTTATTATAAAGAATTATATTAATAATGCTTATTTATCATTTTTCACAAAGATAACAATTTGATCCTCAAAGTTATAACAACAGTGAGAGGTTTGGTTTGTCACTCTACGGCCATTTTGTGCACACGTTGGTTTCATTAGACTAGAATCTACATTTTAATGTGAATTACGAACCACTCACAAACAACCATGTCGCCGACAGGATTTGAAAAGGAAGCCTGTGAAAAAAATGTCCAGAATGCTTACCAATTGACCATCAGGCTGTTTAACAAAATGCAGAAGGTTAACTGCATTATTAGATTAACTATATTGTCATACAGATCATACTTTTAGAAAGTAAAACTACCCTATTTATGACCTTTTGTTGCAAATAGTCGAAACAAATTCCCTTGACATAAATAAGCACCCCCTATAAAATCCAGATAAACAACATTTTCCAAAAATATTTGCATTCTCAATCATTTTCTCCATCCTTACCTGTCAAGCCATTTGTTCCGATGCAACACATGTCTATTAGCAAACGGCCACCAGAAAGAAGAAGCGCCATTGCGAATTCCGTCACGCCTTCTTGATCCGCGTGACTTCGGCCGTTGTGGTGGAAGCATTTCTGTGTATATAAAGCTCGCATTCCCCTCATTCTGGGAAGCATTTCTACAGATCAAGGTTGCTCAAGGTTTCCTTTCTTCTTCAGACATGGGAATTGTCGTCACGTAGGAAGCATCTGAACATTTCAACCCTAACTCTATGACTCCCGTTTTATGGAGATAGAATGGATTGGGCCGTGTGCATCTGTCAAATACTTGTAAAGATTTGCTTCGGGTTGGATGCATGGAAGACGATTCTGAAGCAAGAAAAGAGATGGAGAACCAGAGTTGATGGGGAGATTTCAGAAGGCTGGTCAAGGTTTTTTTCTTTTTTGTTTTTTTAGGAATGGAATAGACAATAATATTTATATATCAACGGATCAAATACCTGCAATATTGTTTTTAAAATTTGTCATAGGTATTTACTTCAATTGAGTGAAATAGTTTTGTTAGCAGATAGTTTATCCCCCAAATGTATATAAAAAAATATAAAAATACGACTTTTTAGTAAATTTTGATGTTAGATTTACATTTTTATAATAATAATTTCATATACATACATAGACATCATATATTATCTTACTATTTTTATTCTGTAAAAGTAATCATGCTGTTATGTATTATTTATTATAAATAATTAAAGTACTTAATACTTATTTTCACCTTTTCACCTTCATCACAGTGATAACAATTTGATCACGGAAAGTTATAACAACAGTGATTGGTTTGGTTTGTCACTATGCCGTCATTTTATGTACACTTTATTCTAATTAGACAGGGACCTATAGTTTAATGAGGATTCCGAACCACTCATAAACATTCATGCCACCGCCAAGACTTGAACGTGAAGCCTATGAAACCAATGGCCAGAGCGCTAACCAAAATTTACCATCAGGCCATTTACCACAATGCAGAAGGTTAAATGTATTATTAGTTTAATTATATTGTCATACAGGTGAGACTAAAGAAAAAAAAAAAACTATACAATTTTTGACCTTTTATAGCACATTGACAAAACAAATTTCCTTTTGCATAGCTAAGGCCTCCCTATAAAAATCCAAATAAACAATATTTTCCAAAAAATATTTACATTCTCAATCATTTTTGTCGATCTTTACTGTCAAGCCATTTCCTCCGATGCAACACATGTCTATTAGCAAACAGACTACCAGAAAAAGATCCATATTGCGAATTCCGTCACGTCATCCTGATCCGCACGATTTCGGCCATTGTAGCTGGAAGCGTTTTTCTGTGTGTATACAGCTCGCATTCCCCCTCACTCTGGGTAGGAAGAGCAGCATTCCTACAGATGCAGGATCTTTTTAGGGGTGGCCCCTGATCGGACTACATCATCCGATTTTTCGCGCCCCAAATGGTTGTCTGCTTCAGACTAGGGAATTGTCGTCACGTAGGAGTAATCCAAACATTTCAACCCTAACTCTGTGACTCCCGCTTCATGGAAATAGAATGGATGGGCCGCGTGCATCTGTTGAGATTTGCTTCGGGTCTGATGTACGGAAAACGATTCAGAAGCGAAAGAGACAAAGAAAAGTTAATGGGGAGATTTCAGTAAGGTTGGTCAAGGTTTCCTTTATTTCTTTTTGAAATTTAAGAATGGAATAGAGAATGATATTTATATATCAACGCATCAAATACCTGTACATTGTTTTAAATGTTATGAATATACTTTCCTAAAACGTTTTGTTGAGGATACATTGATTTATATAAACTTATCACGCAAAGGTATCAAAACTTATTATAAAAATACGAGTTTAATGTATGTATTGATGTTAGATTTATATTTTAGAATACGAATTCATATATATTAAAACAACATACATTATGATAAGATTTTTTATTTTGTAAAAAATAATTACGCTGAAACGTATTATTTCTTATTTGTTATAAATAATTATAATAATTGTTAATTATTTCTCATATTTTCACAGAGATAAGAATTTGATCCATAAAAAGTTATAATAACAGTGATTGGCTGGGTTTGTTGCTCTATGGTCATTTTGTGAACAATTTAGGCTAATTAAACCGGACCTACAGTATTAACGCTGATACAAAACCACTGACAAACATTTATGACACCAGTAGGATTCGATCCTACCACCAAAGGTCAGAACGTTAACCAACTGGATACTGTTCCCTTTTTTAAAGAACAATAATTTATACAATGCAGAATCTTACTACTATTAGTAGTTTAAATGAATACCATACAGTCATACTTTTAAAAACAAAACTATCCAATTTATGACATTTATTGAGCATAGACGAAACAAATTTCCATTTGCATAAATAGGTGCACCCTATAAAATCCAGATAAACAATATTTTCCAAAAAAATATTTGCATTCTCAATCATTTTCTTCATCCTTACTGTCAAGAGATTTGTTCCGATGCAACACATGTCTATTAACAAACGGCCACCAGAAAGAAAAGACTACCATTGCGAATTCCGTCACGTCCTCCTGATCCGCGCGACTTTGGCCATTGTAGGTGGAAGCGTTTTTATGTGTATAAAGCTCGCATTCCCCCTCATTCTGGGAGGAAGGGGATTTCTACAGATGCAGGATCTGTTTAGGGGTTGCCCCTATTCGGACTACATCATCCGATTTTTCGCGCCCCAAATGGTTGTCTGCTTCAGACTTGGGAATTGTCGTCACGTAGGAAGCATCCAAACATTTCAACCCTGCTCTATGATCGAGCTTTATGGAAATAGAATGGACGGGCCGTGTGCATCTGTTGAGATTTGCTTCGGGTCTGATGTATGGAAAACGATTCTGAAGCGAAAGAGATGAAGAGAAAGTGGATGGGGAGATTTCAAAAGGTTCGTCAAGGTTTCTCTTTTCTTCCTGTATTTTTAGTAATGGAATAGAAAAAGAATATTTATATCTCAATAGGTCAATTAGCTGTAAAATTTTTAAATCTTACGATTACATTTTTGATTATTTTAAAGTGAGATAGTTTTGCTACCAGATAGATAGATTTATATAAATGTATCCCCAAAAAAGGATCAAAACGTATTATGAAATTACGAGTTTTACGTAAATTGTGTTGTTATATTTATATTTATTTTGATTTAAGGTTTGGTTTGTGGCTCTACGGTCATCTTGTGATCACGACAACCTACCTAGTTTAAAGCGAATTCGGAACAACTAACAAACATCCACGGCACAGTGTGAATTCCAAACTGAAGCCTGTGATACCAAAGGCCAATGCGCAAGCCAATCGGCCATCAAATTGCAAATAACCAGCATAAAAAAAGGACTATTTAATATCACTATTTGTGTGCCATAGTTGTCATTCTATAAATATTTAAATTGTGACATAATGTGTATTATCAACAAAAAATTTGTCTGCTTGAAATTTTCTGGGTTTTCTTTAATACGATATACGAATGTGTAATTCCAGTTACTGTAGAAAATCCTCCAGAAAAATATTGATCACCATCCTCGTTAATATCTGTCTTATTTATCTATATAATAAGTTGCAAAATATCTTCTTAATGGAACTGTATGCTTATTCACTTGGTCGGAGGATCAATAATATTTTGATTAAACGAAATAAGCCACAACATTTCTTTTGCCTTTTCTTCAGAGAACAGTTTCTTAACACAATGCAGATAGGTTTGAATTGTCGCTCTACGGTCATTCTGTGAAAATTTTAGCCTAATGAGACCTCGACAAACAGTTTAACTTGGATTCCGAACCACTCACAAACAGCCATGCCAAAGTCAGGATTCCAACGTGAAGAATGTGAAATCAATGGCCCGAGCGCTAGACCATAATGCAACTTAACACAATGCAAATAACTAAATGCATTATTTCTTTAAATGCATTACCATACAGGTCATATTTTTAGAAACAAAACTTAAAATTTATGACCTTTTATTTGCGTATCGAAAAACAAATTTCCTTTGCATAAATAAATACACCCTATAAAAATCCAGATAAACAATATTTTCCAAAAATATTTGCATTCTCAATCATTTCGTCCATCTTTACTGTCAAGCCATTAACTACGATGCAACACATGTCTATTAGCAAACGGCCACCAGAAAAAAAGACCACCATTGCGAATTTCGTCACGTCTTCTTGATCCACGCGACTTCGACCATTGTAGGTGGAAGCATTTTTGTGTGTAAAAGCTCGCATTCCCTCTCACTCTGGGAGGAACAGGAGCATTTTCTACAGATGCAGGATCTCTTTATGGGTCGCCCCTGATCGGACTACATCATTCGATTTTTTTGCCCCCAAATGGTTGTCTGCCCAGACTTGGGAAGTGCCGTCACGTAGGAAGCATCCAAACATTTCAGCCCTGCTCTATGACTCCCGCTTTATGGAAATAGAATGGATGGGCCGCGTGCATCTGTTGAGATTTGCTTCGGGTTTGATGCATGGGAAACGATTCTGAAGCGAAAGAGATGAAGAGAAAGTGGATGGGGAGATTTCAGTAAGGTTGGTCCAGGTTTTGTTTTTATTTCTTCTTGTATATTTTGGAATGGAATAGAGAATTATATTTATATCTTAACGGATCAAATGCTTGTAAATATTATGATTACACTTTGCTTCTTTTGAATGAAATAATTTTGTTACCAGATGGATTTATATAAATTTTCTCCTAAAAATATCTAAAATATTATAAAAATACGAGTTTTAAGTACATTTTGATGTTAGATTCAAATTTTAAGTATAAGAATGTCATACGCATAAAGACATGATACATTATAAGATTTTTATTCTGTAAAAATAATCACGATGAAATGTATTATTTTTTTATTTACTATAAAAATTATAGTAATTAATACTTATGTCTCACCTTTTACAGATATAACAATTGGATCCCTAAAAGCTATAGAAACAGGTTTGGTTTCTTGCTCTACACTCATTTGTGCACACTTTGCGTTAAATCGGGACCTGCAGTTTAATGTAGATTGCTAACCACAACAAACATCCATGGCACCCAGGATTCAAACCTGAAGTCGAGGATACCAAAGACCAGAGCTCTAGCCAATTGGCCATCAGGCAGCAATAACAACAGTGATTGTTTGAATATAAATTTTCAAGCCTACATTTAAAAAAATTGAGCAAAATAATTCCTCGTAATATATCTGTATTATACAATTTTAAGTTTATTTAAAAAAAATCTTTTTTTTATATGATATGTTGTTTAATTTTTGCAAATAAATGATATTTCTAATTCTAAAACAATGTCGTTTGAGGGTGTATAGAAGGTAGGAAAATAGTTGTCTTTACTAGAGCATCTAATAAAACACACATTTTTTGAGATTATAAGAAAAAAATACTTCCTATTATCTACAGAACATTGTGTTACTAGAAACCTAAATAAACATTATGGATAACATTGTATCTATTAACTGTATATATTTATAGAGATAAAGACAGCTTGAACATTACCATTTCATAACTCATAGCTTAGTAAGTGGATTTTAATGATTATAAGCTTATATATTTTAATATAAGCTTCATATAAGATTATAAACATATATAAGCTATAACATATAAGCTATAAGCATATATAAGCTATAACATATAAGCTTATAAGCATATATAAAACTATAACATATAAGCTTATAAGCATATATAAGCTATAACATATAAGCTTACAAGCATATATAAGCTATAACATATAAGCTTATAAGCATATATAAGCTTCTTTTAATTATGTATGCTTACTGAAAGAGATTAAATATATTCATGTTGTATCTCAAAAAACTACTTTGTAGCTAGTCAGACAACGAGAAATCATATTAAAAAAATCAAATAAGAATAATTGAACACAAATGAGAAGTAACTTCATAATTTTTTTTCTTCCTATAAACCGTAATTCTTCTTTTCATCGGAGCAACAGCCCCATGGTGGGCCAAGTCCGTCTACCTACTTGCAGATTTCGACATAGGAGTTGTTTTTACGGGGTAGGGTTGTTAGCCTTACACCCAAAGCTTTGCAGTCATATTATATAGGGACCTACAATTTAAAGTGGATTTCCAACCACTGTAATCATCCATGGTACCGAGCGCCAGAGCGCTAGTCACTCTGTCGTCAGGTTTCAAACCACAATTCAGCTGCCCAAAAATACATGGTTGGGTAAACATAGTATGATAGATTCAATATCTATGAAAAACTAAAACAAATTACGTTTTAAAAATAACCCATAATAAAAGAAAAGATTCATGGAGCATTATTATAATATAATTATATTGCTTCAAGGTGTAATACTTGTTCAAAAAGGAAAAATAATAAATATTTGCTTATTTCTCAAGGTTTCTTATATCATATAAAAAGGGAGAGAAATTTCTAATTTATATTTATATTTATACATTAATAATATATTTTCGATTAATTAGATATTCTTTTTACGTGGAAAACTAAAGCAAATGCGTCCCAAATTTGGTAAACAGTCAAAATAATTCTCAATTAAGGAACACTACCACACATGCAAGTTTAATAAAGACCTCCACTTTCTAATTGAAAATAATGGACGAAGCCAACACTCCTAAGACAACAGAAAGAATAATTGCAGAGGAGGATGTTTTTGAGCAAAATAAATCTCGAAATCTTAGGACATAAAACAAGGGAAAAGGAAAATGAACGTAAAAGCCAAAAACACAGTTGGGCGAATGCTGTATGTTTCTAGGATTACAGTGTCCTTTATTCCATCAGAGATTTCCTTTCGTTTTCCCCCAGACCATTTCTCAAACTAAGTCCAAAGCAGCTGCAGGGAGAGAGCAATCGATAAACCACTACCTAGGCTGCAAAATGACCTGCAAAAACGCACAGGACATGTCTGTTTTAAACCTAGAAATATAAAGTCAATTCTAGTTCCAAATAATAGAGAAACCAAGTTGTTTTACAGCACTAGTGTAAAAACAAGGAAATGTGAAAGATAAAGTTTGATAGTGGAACTGTAATAAAATATCGAAAAATAATATATTTATATCATCTCTCTGTCTACTTTCTCTCTCTCTCTCTCTCTTTTATATTTACATCATCTCTCCCTCTCTCATATTTATATAATCCCTCTCTCTCATAATTATATCCTATTAACTCTCTATTTATACCATATATATATATATATATATATATATATATATCAATATATATATCAATATAAATATCAAAAATCAAAAGAACAACCATTAAAGCCCATTTCTCTCAGACATTCTTCAAAGAAAACAGTACAAGTATTGTACCAGAAAGTACAACGCGACAAGCAAAGAGTTCTCGCGTTATTGGAAACATCCGTGTGCCAGATGAGATTAAAAATAAAAGGTTGCAAGAAGAATAGCATGTGATAGTATGTACTACTCTGTCCAAAAAAGGAAGACCAATTTTCAATTTAAAATTCCCAAGGCTTATGGAATTTAAATTTTTTTTCATTTTTAGGTTACTGGCACTTGTCCTGGACATTTGTGTGAGATTTGAAGCCAAACTATTCATTAGTGTTTGAGTTACGCTTGGCTTTGTGAGACGCTAAAACTAATTCCGTCGATTTTTGAAATGTCTGAATTAATTCAGCAAGAACTTGCATTCAATTTTGTTTGCAGAAACGTATAGAATGTTGCAGAACGCATTCGGTGAGCATTCCTGTATCGGAAAGAAATGTTTAGAAGTGGTATTAACAGTTCAAAATAGGCAGAGAATGCGTTGAAGATGAAGAGCCCTCTGGTTGACCCTCAACCTCAACCGACGAAGCTCACATCCAAAAAATAAAAGATTTGGTGCCTGAAAACCGTCGATTTACAATTGATGATGTTGCCTGATGCCTGCTGATGATGTTGGAATTTCAAAAGGATCGGTCAATTCCATTTTAGGCCTCAAATGCGTCAAATCTCGATTAGCACGAAAACCAGCTCACACTGCATTGATTATTCGTGACTTTTTCGCCCAAAAATGAAACCCATATCGTTTCACAATCCCCGAATTCACACCGTGCGACTTATGGCTATTTCCTAAAGTCAAAAGACCACTAAGGAGACACCGTTTTGAGTCGATTGAAGAGCCTCAGCGTGAATCGTCGCGACTTTTGAAGGCCATCCTTGCCGATGACTTTTTAGCATGCATTGAAGATTGGAAAAAAAGTTAGCATAAGTGCATTGTGTCCCTAGGGGATTACTTTGAAGGCGATGAAATAAACTTGGAATAATTAATAAAGAGTTTTTGAAAAAAAAATAATTTGTCTTACTTTTTGGGCACAGTAGTATTATGTGTGATTACATGTAATAAGAGTATTATTCACATAAGAACTTCATTAAACTAAAATTACTTTCAGTAAATTTAAAACTACTTGCTACAAAAACTTTAGAAACCATTACAACAAATATTAAAAGAAGAACAGCTATTAAAGTTCATTTCTTTCAGACATTCTTCAATGAAAACAGTACAAATATTGTACTAGAAGTACACGATGAGCAAAGAGTTCTCGCTTATTGGAAACATCCGTGTGCCAGAGAAAAAAATTTTAAAGTCAATTCCTACTTTTTTTCCCTATATTGCAGAAAAGTCCTTTACAAATAAATTTTTCATCGTACAACCGGCGAAATCTATTATTAGATACATGCAACTTAAATATAAAAAAAACTAAAATTAATTAATTAAATTTAATTAATGTATTATTATTTGGAAAAAAACTGCATTAACATTCAGTGTCATCCACTACAAGTTCAAGTATTTGAACTTGAGTGGATGAATAAAAAGTATTTTATGAACGATTGACAATTTGAACAAGATATATATGAAAGTGTGTGACATAATAATAGAATTGAATAAAATGGTTGCAAGTAGAATAGCATGTAACTGAAATTACTTGGTACAAAAAACTTTGGAAACAATTACAACAACCATTAGAGCCAGTTTCTTCAGACGTTCTTCAAAGATAACAGTACAAACATTGTACCAGAAGTACGCGACAAGCAAAGAATTCTCGCCTTATTGGAAACATCCTTCTGCAGATGAGATTAAAAATAAAACGGTTGCTAGGAGAATAGCATGTGTATGCATTACTAAACTAACATGTATAGTATGACTGCATGGATTATTATTCACTGAAGAGCTTCATTAAACTAAAATTACCCCAGAAAAAAATTACTTTCAGAAAACATAAAACTATTTGGAACAAAAAACTTCAGAAAAAATTACAACAGCCATTAGAGCCCATTTCTCGCAGACATTCTTCAAAAACTGTAAAAAAATGCGCGACAAGCAAAGAGTTCTTGCGTTATTATGTATGACTGCATGTGTTTTTATTCACTGAAGAACTTCATTAAACTAAAATTACCCCCAGAAAAAAATTACTTTCAGAAAACATAAAACTATTTGGAACAAAAACTTCAGAAAAAATTACAACAGCCATTAGAATTTCTCGCAACATTCTTCAAAGAAAACAGTACAAATACTGTAACAAAAATGCGCGACAAGCAAAGAGTTCTTGCGTTATTATGTATGACTGCATGTGTTTTTATTCACTGAAGAACTTCATTAAAATAAAATTACTTTCAGAAACATAAAATTACTTGTAGTTGTTTCTAAAGTTTTCTTGTTGCAACTCATAGAAGCAGTGCCTCGCAGACATTTTTCAAAGAAAACAGTACAAATACTGTACCAGAAGTACAACGCGACAAGCAAAGAGTTCTTGCGTTATTGGAAACATCCGTTTGCCAGATGAGATTAAAATAAAACTGTTACAAAAGGCGAATAAGCATGCGACTATATGTATTATGTATAACTGCATGTATTATTATTCACTGAAGAACTTCATTAAATTAAAATTACTTGTTACAAAAAACTTTGCAAACAATTACAACAAATATTAAAAAAAAAGAACAGACATTAAAGCCCATTTCTTGCAGACATTCTTCAAAGAAAACAGTACAAATACTATTCCAGAGGTACGCGACAAGCAAAGAGTTCTCGCGTTATTAGAAGCATTCGCGTGCCAGATGAGATTATAAAAATAAAATGGTTGCAGAAAGAATAACACGTGGCTGTATAAATTAAGTTTGACTGTATGTATTATTATTCATTGTAGAACTTAATCAATCTAAAATGATTTTGCAGCAAGTAATTTTATGTTTCCTGAAAAACATTAGGAACAATTACAACAAATATAAAAAAAAAAAAAAAGTACAGCCATTAAAGCTCATTTCTCGCAGATATTCTTCACAGAAAACAGTACAAGTATTGCACCAGAAGTACGCGACAAGCAAAGAGTTCTCGCGTTATTGGAAACATCCGTGTGCTAGATGAGATTAAAAATAAAACGGTTGCAGGGCGAATAGCATGGGGCGGATTGAGCGTCGGACAGCGGATGGTATGAAGAATGTGATTTCGGAACAGATTGCAGTGTTCGGAACGAAAGAATGGATGACAGACCGTCTTCGGATGGGAGGGGATGTGTTCGAACGGAGAAGATGGAAAGGATGGAAAAGTATTGATAAAAAGAAAAAAGAAGAACATTCGATTGCAGACGTTTTCGAATAATGTGAATTGACCGTGGCAGGAAATGTCTGTTGAGGGTGAAATTGTTTTCGATGGCCCCGTTCTCGACAGAGAATCGTTCGAAAAAGAATTTAAAATAATGGTCTAAAGCATTCTGTTTCTTCTGTGTCAAGCTCTGCAACTTTAGCTTCGTGATATGTATTTCTGAAACGTGAATTCAATGAAAATTTTAAAATCCGTTATGTTTGCAAGAAAAAATATTGTAATAAAAAATAATTTAAACAAAAAATAATTTAGAAATCTATTCACTTACTTATGTACTAATTTATCATGTACTAATTTATATTAAAATTTAAATCTTACTTTAATTACATTCATAAGTTGAATTTAACTCCGTACACCATAACTAATCGAAATGAAGTATTAAAAATGTATCAGCATGCAGTAATTCTTCAGAAAAATTATTTCTGTGATAATAATTTCGTAATGTTAATTCTGATGATAATTCCAATGATTATCATTCCATAATTAGAAGCTATAAATTATTATTGAGTATTATGGCGTTATTTAATTATGTAATAAAATTAGTTAAGATTTTTATAGATATTTAAAACATCAATGTTCATTTATTTGCAGCATCAGGGTTGTTTTTTTCTTTTTGGACAATGACAAATTAATATGGTTTACTTGCATTGTTTTGGAACTTTAGAGTTTGCAATATTAGCTTATACATAAACAGAAATTAATTAAACCTTCCCACTTCGTCGAGTTGTTGGCAACATTTTAGACTAACCCGTGCGTTCTCAAGAAAAGAGGGATGCAGAACAGTTTCTGTTGTGCTGGGGCATCAATAAGACTTGAAGTCTGGCTTGGATCCGTGTCTTGAAAGAAGCAAATCAGTGGCTTGCGGGAGAACTTTTAGGGAAATACTCACGCATGTGCAGATCTTATGGGAAAAGACCAGAACACTCCCACCAGGTAGTCCGACTAACGAGGCAAGACGAACATAACAAACGCCCTCGAGTCTACACGTTTTTAAAACAAAGCAGCCAGCGGATTGAACATCAGCCCTAATGCTCACGTTGCCGCTGAGCCACGAGTTGGGTAATTGCTTCAACATTATCATTAGAAGAATTCATTCCTTTTCATAAATATATACTTATAGTGTTGCGATAAATGAGTTTATCTAGAATTCTATTATTTAATTAATATCATTCTCTTATGTGGCATCCAAAGTTAAAACAAATAATGTTTTTTTCCTATCAATCAGACATGATATTCATCTTGAATTTGGCATCAAGCCTTCATATCTAAGAATAACAATATACAAGTTCCATTGAACACAGCCATGTTAATCAACAGTGAGCTTGATGGAATTCTTTGTGTTTATTTCCCCCTGATCTAAATCGGGGGGATGAAATCACGCTATCCACTTACCAAAAGTGGACGCACCTGTTTGAAGCTCCTTGACCATCGCTATCTCCTCCAGCAGACTAATGGGTTGCAATTATCCTTACGATGGTCCATTAGATGGCAATTGGGTCATTTGGGCTCAGGGTTGGGTTTCGTGCAGATTATGTGCCTCTCCGTGTAAGATAATGCGGAGGATGATTATTCATCTATTATTATACACTTTGTTGCAAAGTGGGTTGAATTTACAGTAGTTGTATGTTGCTAAGTAACAAAATTGCACACTTGCTGGCTTGATTGTATTGTTAAAAACTTTGAATATCTTAATACAAAAAAATTGTTTGTGTGTATTTACTTTGACTACAATTTATTCGTTTTTATATCGATAACCATATCTATTATAGAAAGTCTGAAGCAAAAAAAAATTGAAACATATATTATTATGAAAAAAGATAATGGCCGCATCTATAGCTAAATAATAAAATTACACACTTTCTGGTTTTGTTATTTGGTTAAAAACTTTGAATCTCATAATAAAAAATTGAAAGTGAAGATATTATTATTGTTATGTATATACTTTGATTGGAACTTATAGTTATCGATAAAAAATGAATAACTATTATAGAAAATCTGATCCAAGAAAAATTGAAAATTAAATTAATATCAAAAAAGATTAATGACCGCTTATAGCTGCATAATAAAATTGCACACGTTCTGGTTTGGTTGTATTGCCAAAAACTTTGAATATCTTCATAAAAAATTTGAAAGTGACGAAATTATTATTTTTTGCTTAGATACTTTCAATAGAATTTATTCATTTTTATCGATAGTCATATCTACTATAGAAAAATTGAAAAATATATTATTATCAAAAAGATAATGGCCGCTTATATTAGTCATTTAGTATCTATGATAAAATGGTGAATAAAAACATTTTTTATTTACCCATTTATAAACGTACCGATTTCGTATTTTTTATCATAATTTTAAGTTTAATTTATCCAAGATATTTATAAACGTTAATATTTATGTTATTTCGTATCATTTTTTATCATAATTTTATTTTAGTTTAATTTATCAAGATATTTATTTATGCAGTTTATAAAGTACGTTAATATTTATAAAGTATGTTAATATTAAGTAATGCAAATATTTATAAAGTATGTTTTATAAATCATATCCATTATATAAAAAAAATTTGATCTAAAAAATATTAAGTAATGAAAAATATATTATTAAAAAAATATTTATAAAGGCCATTTAGTTTATACATGCTAAAGAGTGTTAATAAAAACAAATATTTATAAAAGTATGTTTACATTTTCCATTTATAAAAAATCTGATCTATTTTTATAAAAAAGGATAAAGGCCATTTAGTATCCAGATTTCTTTTTATCATTTTCAATACATTTGAATTTAATTTTTCAAGATTTTGATTTAAGCAGTATAAATATGAGATATTTACAGAGCATGTTTACGAAATCGTATCTATTATATAAAAATCTGATTCTAAGAAAAACTTAAAAATGAATTATTATACAAATGGATAATGGCCACATGTATAGTCATTTAGTATCCATGATAATAAAAACATTCTTTACATTTTATTTTTTATAATGTAAAAATTTATTAATTATTTCTTCTTACACCATTTTTACCACAATGCATTTGATTTTAATTCTGATATTGATTAAACACATCAATTCAACATATATGAAAAGCATGTAAACGAAATAGAATACGTTCTATCAGTGCTATCATTGTTCAAAGATTTTGTAAAGAATATATTTTTAATAGAATTTTAATTATTTTTTTTTCTAATTTAAAAGGATTTAATTAAAAAAAAAATGTATAATCACATATAAGTTTCATCATCCCTAAATTAGTAAAGAAACATGAAATTAAAATGATTTTTTTAATTAAATATAAAGAGTATATTTCACTGACCTTAACAAACACTTGGTTTCAAAATAAATAGTTCATTATTGAATATGTTTGGAAACTAAACTTGTTTTCAATTTGTTTATGATATTCTTAGATATTTTCAAGCTCTTATTTAATAATTATGTTGGATTTAAAATATTTATTATTATGTGATGCTGAATAAATATTAATTATATTAAATTACTTTAATATTAAATAAACATATTTGCGTAATTAAAGCTGAAGCACAAAATATATGATTCTGTAGGTATTTCTTGTCAGAAAATCATTTTAGTCTCCAAAATAAAGTATTTAAGGAGACTGATATTTTTACTCATAACAAAAGTATTTAAGGAAAATAATATTTTTAAACAGTTTTGAACTTTTAGTTTAGTATGATTAATTATAATATTTAATGAATGATTACTTATATGGTTATCGTAATTATAAAACAATACCTTTGATTTATTGACAAATTCATATCAATCTTTAAACATCATAATATTGGGTTTCTTACCTGAAATGAAAAAAAAAAAAATACCTTTAATAAACACTTATAATGTAATGCATATTTATTCATTTAGATATTTTAATAAATATTTTTAATTAAAACTAAATTATAAAGCGTGTTCATTTAGAATTTTTAATAAATATTTCAATAAAACTAAATTGTAAAACGTATTCATTTAGATATTTTTATAAATATTTCAATAAAACTAAATTATAAAGCGCATTCATTTATATATTTTAACAAATATTTCAATAAAACTAAATTGTAAAACGAATTCATTTAGATTTTTTAATAAATATTTCAATAAAATTAAATTGTAAAACGTAAATCCAATAAAACTAAATTGTAGATATTTTAATACATTTTTAAATAAAAATAAATTTTAAAAAGTATTACATTTTTTATATATAAAATTTAATAAATATTAAACTAATAATATTACTTAAGAATATAGGCAATGATTAAACAATATTTATTTAATAATATTCATATAACAAAGTTTTTTAATAATTCACCATTTTTTTCCAATCTGTTAAATGTATGGGAATAAATAAAATTTTATAATATTTAAAACTTTAAAAAGAAAATGTTATTTTTAAGTTTTTTTTTTCATTCAATTGTTAAATTAGAAATATGGAAATAAAAAGTACAAATACAAAAAAAAAAAAAAAACTTTGATATTTTACTTTAAAAAAACAATTATGTAATTCTGAAGCTACCAGATTCAACAACGTCTAACTTCAAGGTTGTTTGAAAAGAAAAGAGAATGTCGTTATTTTGAAACAAAGCTATAAAGCTGAGTGCATCAGAAGTAGTAACAATATCCGAGTTGAAATTTGAACCTTATTAACACATTCTCAGAGATTTTATGACGCTCCAAGTTAAGAACGTTATATGAAACTGAATTCGGTAGGCATTTGCTGGGAGAAAGACGTGTTAGTTTCTAAAAAAAAACTTACAGTAGATTTCTTAATATATTTAAAAGAAGTAAAGGATTTTTAGTTAATTGTATTTAATAGATAAAAGAGTTTATTTTGATATAATGCTTAATATTTGTTATTTACCCATAAGGATTTAAAAAAATATATTGACAAAAATTTGTGTTGCAAGAATATTTTTAACTTTGATCCAAATTATAGCGAATAAATATATTCTGGATTATTTTAAAACAAACTTTTACAAGTAATGGGTTTTATAATTATTATAACAACCCATGTTACATTAAAGGTTTAATCTTTTTGATGAAATAAATCTTTGATAGAAATTCAACAATAGCAGACTTAATAACAATCATCTTGTAAGTGTGAATCATATTTCCTAACTGAAAGTCAATTTACTGTTTTTTTCTCTTTATTATGTGAATAAAAATGGATATATTTGTATTCTTTTCTTCTGAAATAGATTTCAGTATGAATTGAGTCGTTGTTGACTCTTTAAAATACGATGGAGGGATTTTTTTATTTTGCAAGGCAATAATTATGCAATTATATATATGTGTATGCATATTCCTTAATAATTAAGTCTATAATTAAAAAGATAATAACCTACATTTAAGTCGATAATTAAAAAGGAATTCGTAGTAACCACCACAGTATTGTTGAATTTAATATTAATTAAATAAACAAAAATTATACTATTAACTTATCTGATGAAAATTTCACGGATTTCTTCCACAAAAGGGATTAAAAATTACATAGGACGGCAAATTCCTCCTTTAACGACCTTAGGCAGAATATAACTGCCTTATAGGAGTGAAACAGGAGATCTCCCATGATGCGAAATTAAAATTACATCTTACTTCACCGTTTTAAAAACAACTTAAGTTTTGAAGTTGAAGTTTAGAACTTTAAGTTGAAGAAATTTATAATTTAAACTAATATGAACAAGGAAACAATTTTTAGATGTAAAACTTCAAACTTTGCATACATTTAAAAAAAAATCCAATGTTAATACAACAATGCTGTCACTGATCAAATTCGATTCAGTTATAACATTGCTCAAAAGCTAATGCTAACAGTATAATATATCATGGAACGAAAGTCGATTCTAACGGTATGATGCATCATTGATGAAATGTTAATGATGTGAAGGTTGCTCATGGCATATCGTAACAAATCATAGTCATAAATTACTTCACCACTTCAATTATAAATTTCTTCTACGTTTTTTTAAACTAATAGAACATGGAAACAACTTTTAAGTGTAAAATTTCAAACTTGCATACATTTGAAAAATCCAATGTTAATAGAAGAATATTGTCACTGATGAAATTCAATACTAACGGAATACTAATTATATGATTGATAAAAAGTCAATGCTGACAGTACGATGCATCAATGATCTAAAGTAAACGTTAACGGTACGATGCATCAACTAAACATTGATGAACATCATTAACATTGATGAAATGTTAATGATGTGAAATTTAACTCATTTAAGCCAGGCTTCCTGTAATAGGGCTTAATTACGATTAAGTTATTATGACATATATCATATTGAATTATTCTTAACTAGTCGCCAAGGCAACTATTACTGTCGAATTTCGTATTACTTTCATTTACACTAGAAGACAATTAAAATGATTACTGAAATCTTAACAATCCAATTTTCATTTTAATAATACAACTTTAAAAATCATTCAATTTTAAGTGAATATATATTTGCTCAATTAGTTTATGACAAATATATTTAAATTCTAAAACTGTCATTTCTTTTCCACTAAAAAGTCGGTATAAAACGAATCGTTTTTGACCAAAGTACAAATATTTAGCGTGATGCTGATAGTGGTTTAAAGATTAAATACATTTTTTTATAGATATATTCTGATATTTTCGTATATTTGTATATACTATATACTATAATATTGTATAAATATATATATAGTATTGTATTTATGAATAAAATATTGTATATGAAAAATATACAAAAGTATAATATTGTATATTTTTGAAACAAATGAAATTCATCTCTATTTGAAATTCATGAATTTTTAAGCAAGAAACTTTTCTCAGGGTCATATTATCAAACGCATGCTTCATCCGAATTCTTCCCCATCTCGTTTCTAATATCCACTTAGCTGAGAATTTCACGACCTAGAGTAAAGACAATTAAGTGTGGGTGGACCATTTTCCGTACAACACATGATACCTAATAATGGCCTTTAAAACTTTTTGCTGTGTGTACCGAAAAGAACGTTTCTTACGTTATCCTCTTTCTGCTTTATGAGGTCATTTCCTTTGTTATGACATATTACATTCGAGTAATAAACTTCTCAAGAACCAGGACCGACAAGACACGGGAACTTAATTTTCTTGCGGCACTCAGAAAAAAGGGTTGTTGTCTTGGTAGAAGCTTCTATCTAGTTGAACGGAAACGTATGACTTTGTAGTTTTTTTTATAAACGGAAACCAATGTGCTATAAATTTCGTTTAATTAAACAAATTGATTCAAATATTTAATAATATTTTTAATAAAATTTATACATAAATTGGTATTCTCATCTGTACATGCATTTTACATACATTTTTTTTTTTTTTTATCAGGCAGAAAATGTGGCTCTGCAGTATTTTGTTGTTGTTGAACATTGGCAAATCTCATGTTCCAATTATACACTGAAGTGACAAAAGTCATGGGATACAATATGCAAATTTTCAGACAGCAGTAGTAGAACAAATAAATGCGCAGTGCTTTCGCAACATTCATTTCTGTTCAAGTTATTCATGTGAAGGTAACGTGATGATGACCGCACGACGGGAATTAACAACTTTGAACGCGGAATGTTAGTTGGAGCTAGACGACGTTTGTCATGCCATTTCGGAAATCGTTAGGGAATTCAAATTCCAGATCCACTGTGTCAAGTGTGCCGATTATGAGTTTCAAGCATAACATTCCACCATGGACAGCGCAGTGGTCGACCGCCTGCATTAACGACCGAGACCGGCGACGTCTGTAAGGTCGTAAATTCTAAGACAAGCAAATTTTCAATGTGGGACGTACAAGGGACTTGTCTGTTAGAACTGTGCTCAGAAATTTGGCTTTCTTGGGCTATTCCAGCAGAAGACCGACTGGAGTGTCTTTACTGACAGAACGACATCGCTTGCAGCGACTCTCGTGGGCATTGAGCATATCGGTTGGTCCCTAGATGAATGGAAAACCGTGGCCTGGTCCTATGAGTCACGATTTCAGTTGGTAAGCTGATGGTAGGGTTCGAAGTGTGGCGCAGACCCCACTAAGCCATGGAAAACTTGCAAGGCACTGTTCAAGCAGTGGTAATAATGGTTAATGTTTTTCATGGCATGGACTTGGTCATCTGGTGCGACTTACCGAACATTGACTGGAATACATGTTCAGCTACTTGGAGATCACAGCCATTCATGGACTTCATGTCCCAAACTTAACGATGGAATTTTTATGGATGACAATGCGCCATGTCACCGGGCCAAACTGTTCGCGAGGTTTGAAGAACATTCTGGACAATTCAAATGATCTGGCCACCTAGATCGTCCGATTAATCCCATCGAGCATTTATGGGACATCATCGAGAGGTTTTCGTGGCAAAATCCTGCATCATAATTTAAATTATGGACGTCTATCGAGACAGCATGGCTCAATGTTCTTGCAAAGACTTCCAACGACTTGTTGACAGTCGATTTATTCGCCTATAAAGCCGACACGATTATTTATCCCATGACTTTTGTCACTTCAGTGTATATGCCATAAACAACTACCAATGTGACAAAAAAAGAACATCGCTTTTAATATTTTACACTAAACGTTTTGTTTTTACACAATAATGTGTTTCCTCATAACACGTTTGCATATTAGTGATCAAAATATTAATATAATGTCTTATGCATTCGACCATGTCGTATGGTGGTATTATTTTAAGACTTCAAATTTTAGTTTGCCTTTGCAATGGTAAGTAATTATGGTCTATCACATTCCATAGAAATAGTCAAAAAATATTTCGTTGAATAGATCTTAAGCAGTTATTTAAAACAAAAGCAGCTGAAAATTTTGTATTAGTATAATGTTTAATATTATCATAACATTATATTTCAGGCTTACAATACAAAAATAATAAATAATGTGCACTTAATAATGTTTAATATAATAATGCCAATCAGGCAAAACTGAAAAAAAAACTTGCATTAAAAAAAGTTAGAAATTTTTATAACCAAATTAATTTAAATAGATCTTGTCCTCCAAAAGTACTTTTACAGTAATTTATTTATAAGCATGTGATTTATTTAAATTCTTTGTTAATAAAATAAATGAAAAAAAGACTTTCTAATTCTACACTATAACGTAATTTTAAACAGTTTCTGAATCAGATGAACATCTGAAAAAAGAAAAATATCTAACATAATGTATTTTCATTTTCAAAACTCCCCCAAAACAAAAAAACAAAAATACTTGTTTTTATTTATTATTTAAAAATATTGAATATATAATATATATATATATATCTTCTTCATTGGCGCAGCGTCCCCATGGTGAATCAAGGTCGTCAGCCTACTGGCAGATTTCAAGAAAGGAAACTTTTACTGTGTTGTCAGCCTTATGCCCAACAATCATATTAAAACCAGGACCTACGGTTTAAAGAGGATTCCGAACCACTACAAATATCCATGGCACCGGCGGGACTCCAGCCCGAAACCTGTGGCACCGAGCGCCAGTCACTCAGCCCTCATGCCTCCATATCCATATTATATATAACATAATCAATCATGTATACAAAGCAAAATATTTATATAAAAGATTTTACATAATATACGTATACACATATACAAATGTCATAGAAGGGATAAAATCATAAAATATGACTATAACACATATCAGCCTTCAATTTATGCTATAAAACCGATAAAAAGTTGGACATGAGTGTATTAATTTCGTAGTTATAAAGCAAAATATTTTTCTAAATATTTCACATAACATGCATGTATACATGTACAATTATCATAGAAAGGATAAAATCATAAAATAAGATTATTACATTGATGATCCTTCAATTTTTAAAACTATAAAATAATACTATACAACCTAGAAAAGATTTGCATGCAATTATATAAGGCTTGATTATTAAATTTACCATTTTAATTATTATAAATATAATATTAGTCATGTATTCATTATTTAACGAGAATTATCTACTACCATTGAGTTATTTAACGTGAAGCCTCCCCACTCTAAACCAGGCCGTGGTAATTTATGGGTGTGCCGGTGATGCTTTGGCAAATTTCTGCGTGTTGGCCATCCATCCCCGAGGCATAACAGAGTATGCATGCATGTCGTCGTTAGGCAAGCAGACACTGTGAAAATGGGTCAGCAGTTAGTCATGGATCGTGGTGACACGGAACTTAGTGATGGCTATTGATCTTACAATGTATCTGGTATTATTAGTTGATTAATAAATATACAGTTTAAATAGAAGGATGAATGGAAACTGAAATAATAGTAATTTTTATTGGATTAATAAATAAAATAAATTGTTTTAAAGGTGACTGTTTTTAAGCAAAAAGAAGTTCATAAATGCGTGAAAATTAATTCTTACTGATACTTTAGTAGGATAATTCCAATGATAAAGAGTGAATTATGCGAATCAAAATGAAACTAAAATTACTATAAAACATAATTTGCTTTTTTATTAATTGTAATAAATTTATGAGTTTGTTTATCTTTGACTTGATCATCCACAGTAAATGAACTGCAAACTTAAGTTAATAAATTAAATGGATCTCTTTTTTTTAATTCTAAAAATAAATTATGTGTAATTTTAAAGGTTTCTAGAATTAATTATTGAAAGTGGTTTTTTACAGTAGTTATTGGTATTGCAGCAGTTTTAACATTTGAGTAATCTTGTCCATTAAAAGCAGACAGTTGGTATTCAGAATTTTATAAAATATGCGTTAATTAAGTATTATTAATTCTTTTAATAATATCAATGATATAATTATTAAATCTGCCAGTAGTCAGTTGGCCTTAGCAATGCCATGGGATTGTTGCGCTAATGAAGAGGAAGAATTTAATTTAAAAATGCCTTTTTTTTACGATAAAAACAAAAATAAAGTGACCATAAAAATATCCAACTATGATAAAAGAATCGAAAAAATTTTTTAACCATCAAAATTAAAGTACTACTTTTAAGTAAAAAAAGTATTACTTTAAAAGTTGATTAATATATTTATTTAAATTAAAAACTAAATTAAATATATTTAATATATTTTAAATTAATATATTAAAATTAAATTTAGGTTTTAATTATTGTAAAAGTTAACTGTCGGAAAGCTTCTCTGAACTTTGAAGCATCCGAAATTATTGTTGATGTTTCTCATACGATCCAAGAGCATTATTTTAACCTTTTTTTATAATGATATATTGCATTGCTTGAAGAATAAATATTAGTTTCCTGCTATGAAATATTTCGTATCAATATACGAATTAATAATAAATTCAATAATACTTAATTAAAGCATATTTTATAAAACTCTGAATACCAGCTGTCTGCTTTTAGTCGACAAGATTACACAAATATTAAAGCTGCTGTTAGTAAATACCAATTTCAATAATTACGTCTAGAAACCTTTAAAATTACAAATAATTTATTTTCAAAGTTAAAAGATAGGGAGAACCCTTTAATTTATTAACTTCATTGGTAATTCCTTTACCGTAGAGGATCTAATCAAAGACAACTAATAAATTTATTACAATTCATACAAAGGCAAAATCATCTTGTTGTTTAAAGCAGTCATCTTTAAAACAATCTTTTAATATTTATTTTAAATCTCTTAAAAATTGCCTTCTGATTCTTTCAATTTCCATTCATCCTTCTATTTAAACTGTATATTTCTAACTACCTAATAATACAAGATACCTTGTTAAGATCAATAGCCATCACTAAGTTCCGTGTCACCACGGTCCATGACTAACTGCTGACCCATTTTCACAGTGTCTGCTTGCCTAACGACGACATGCATGCATACTCTGTTATGCCTCGGGGATGGATGGCCAACACGCAGAAATTTGCCAAAGCATCACCGACACACCCTAAATTACCGCGGCCTGTTTATGGTGGGAGGCTTCACGTTAAATAACTGAATGGTGGTAGATAATCATCGTTAAATAATGAATACATGACTAATATTATATTTCTAATAATTAAAATGGCAAAGTTAATAATCAAGCCTTATATAATTGCATGCATCTTTTCTAGGTTGTATAGTATTATTTTATAGTTTTTAAAATTGAAGGATCATCAGTGTTATAATCTTATTTTATGATTTTATCCTTTCTATGATAATTATACATGTATACATGCATGTTATGTAAATATTTAGAAAAATATTTTGCTTTATAACTACGACATTAATACACTCATTTCCATAAATTAAAGATAATTCAGAATCACACAGAAATTGAACTCTAAAATAAAAATTTCACCTGTAGGAATTATCACACACATCTTGAAGAAGAATATGCAAATTACAGAAACCACCACATGGCGCGGATAGTACGTCACAATGACGAGAGTGTAAGAGGGGTATATAAGAATGGTGGCAAAGAAGTAAAATTGTTCACAAGAGCTTTAAAAGTCTTTCAGAGCAATAACCGCATAGTTATGGCACAAAGGAAGCATTTGGATGGTTTTTACGTGGTAGAATTATCGGATGACTGGAATGTGGACGTACCAGCTGGAAGTATCCGAGCAACTTGGAATCGCCCAGAGTGGCATCTCCAGGCTTTGGCAACGATTCCAAGATGATGGTAATGTGAGTAGATGTTAGAGCACAGGTCGCCCCGAGTTAAAACGCCGAACGAGGACTGGTATTTAGCAGTTACTGCCAAAACAAACAGACGGAGCACAGCATCAGACCTGTATCGTCAGCTCTCTTCAGCTACCGGTACGACAATTTCAAGGCAGACTGTGTACAGACGCTTAGGGCACATTGGTCTATATGCTCGTAGACCTGTCAAATGTTACCACAACTCACTGTCGCCTGCGATTAACCTGGAGTAACCGCTGGATATTCACCTGGACTTTCATATGGAGAGCGCCAGGTACCCGTTACCACCAAGAGAACACCGTTGAACGACACCGTTACGGTGGTGCAGGATGGCTCGTTTGGGGAGGGAATTATTCTTGGTTCGGAACTGACCTGCATGTTCAGAGTGTAACGATGACAGGCCACATCTATCGGGATGTCATTCTGGAACAACATGTACGTTTGTTTCGGGGTGCCATGGGTGCTGAATTTCTGTTTATGGATGACAACGCCCGTCCTCACCGTGCAAACATTGTAGACGAATGCCTTCAATTGGAGGATATCACCCTTATGGATTGGCCAGCATACTCACCGGACTTGAATCAATAGAACATGTGGGATATGCTTGGCCGACGAATACAGCCCGTCAACCCCCTCCCACCTGTCAACCGGAACTTCGGAGGGCATTGCTTGATGAGTGGTGTAATATTCCCCCAAGATCAGATTGATAATTGATACTCAGCATGCCTAGGCTTTGTAAGGCCTGTATTGCATCGTCCGGGAGACATACTCCATATTAGCCATCATACTAACCATGTTATACTGTTTTTTGTAAATAGGTTCTTTTTGAAATTTGTTCCAGGGGTAAAAATCGCAATTTTTATTAATTATGTCAAACATATAGCATCTTTTTTTTGCTCTTTACCTTTTGTTTAATAAATAGACTTTACAAATAAGTCAAATTTGTTTTGCTTCTGTCTCTTTCTTTGCCTGAACTTCATTATCCTTAATTTATGGACATGAGTGTAATATTATGATATATATAATGATATATATAAACTGGTACTGTGTCCAAAAATAAGACCAACTTTTAAAGAAAATACGCGGGACTTATGAATTTTCAATTTTTTTTTTCTTTTTAAGGTTAACACTGTCATTGACATATCTGTGAAATTTGACGTCCAAATATTTATCCGCATTTGAGTTACGATTTGCTTTTTGTGAGACGCTAAACTGATTCCGGCGTTTGTTGAGTTGTTTGAATTAATTGAGCAAAGAATTTGCATTAAATTTTTTACGGAAACATATAAAACTAAAATTCATTCGTCGAGCATTCAGAAAGAAATGTATAGAAGTGGTATAAGCAGTTCAAAGAAGGCAGAGAACGCGTTGAAGACGAAAAGCCCTCTTGTCGACCACCCACCTCAACCGACAAAGCTCACGTCCAAAAAAAATTAAAGATTTGGTGCTTTCGCAAACAGTCGATTTACAATTAGAGACCTTGTTGATGATGTTGGTATTTCAAAAAGATCGGTAAATTCCATTTTGGGCCTCAAACGCGTCAAATATCGATTGGTGCCGAAAACATTGAATGCGCCAGCTCACAAATG
Organism: Caerostris extrusa; assembly: GCA_021605095.1. Taxonomy (NCBI): domain Eukaryota; kingdom Metazoa; phylum Arthropoda; class Arachnida; order Araneae; family Araneidae; genus Caerostris; species Caerostris extrusa. Next base: position 116,712 of record BPLR01005420.1, on the reverse strand, counting down.
GATTCTTCGTGACTTTTTCACAAAAATAAAACCAATACCGTTCCACATGACATCATTATTCCCACTGTGGGACTTCTGACTATTCCCTAAACTCAAAAGACGACTCCGGGGACACCGTGTTGAGTCGATTGAAGAGATACAATGTAAATCGCCTCGAGGTTTGAACTTATTTTTTATTAATTGACCATCCCCTGCCGATGACTTTTTAGCATGTATTGAGGATTTAAAAAAAAATTTGGCATAAGTGCATTGTGTATAGAGATAAACTAAATTTGGAAGAATAAATAAATAGTTTTTGAGAAAAAATAACTGGTCTTCCTTTTTTGGGCACAGTAGTAAATGGGTTAACATCACGGTACGATATGTATAACGTATAATCTTCAAGTACAAGAGTTATAGGAAGGGGATTGAACTCCTGTTTTTGGAGATGATAACATTTTTTTTAATTCTTAATTATTTTCTTTACGAAATCTTATGAATATTTTTGTACAAACCGTATTTATTTAGTTTTTTAAAATAAAATTCAAGACTTGTAAAGATAAGCCACTTAAAAATCCCTAAAATTTTCCTTTCAATCTCAAAATGTGACGAACAACTTGTCTCCCATTGTAATTCATTTTTTTTTTTTTTTTTTTTGTGATCAAACCTGAAGAAAAAAAAAAACTACAAGAAAAAAAGTAGCCTGCTTGGAGGAAGATCATTTTCGCTATTACACCATCCCCCCTTTTAATTCTCTGCTCTCAACAACACAACAATTTTCTACTCGCCATCCTTATTTTTTAAAGTGTTTTCCACGTTCCCTTTTTACGGTGTATTTAATCGGTTTCGCTCTTGATGAAAGTTAATTGAACCAGAAGTGTCTCAGAGAGATGAGAACAACATTAAAAAAATAAATAAATAAAACTCCATTCGGATCATCTCATGGATAAAAAAAAAAAATAAATATAAAAACAAATAAAGAGGTCGTTGGGAAGGTGGATAGGGGCATGATGCCAGCTCAGATTTGACGTGGGAAATGTCGTAACACAATGAATTATGATGGAGATCTCACGCGAGGAAGAAGACAAAAAAATCCAATTAATGATGCTTGATTGGCCATCGGCATGGTATGTACAGCTCGTGGCCTTGGCGAGGAGTGATGAATTGTGTGATGGGGCAATACGTCTTTTTGACATAAAGTGAGGACTTCTCAGTATTTGTAGCGGCAATTAACAGGAAGAATGTGACATAATGTTATGGATTGCATAGCAAACATAATAGCTCTTTAGTAACATCACATTATGTACTATCGAAATAAATATTTTTCGTAGAGACGACATGTGACAGAAAGAAATGTGCCAAAAAATGTTATGCATTACATAACAACAAATTACTACTGTGCCCAAAAGTAAGACCAATTTCTTTTTCAAAAACTTTTTATTTATTCTTCAAATTTATTTTATCGCTTTCAAAGTAAGCCCCTCTGGACACAATACACTCTTTTTTCCCATCCTCAATGTATGTTCATTGAATCTCTTCAATCGTCTCAAAACGATGTCCCCGGGTGGTCTTTTGAGTTTAACAAATAGCCAGAAGTCACCACGGTGTGAATACGGTGGTTGTGTTCGGTTGTGTGAATACGGTGCTCACAAAGCTAAGCTTAACTCAAGCACTAATGACGTCAAATTACACACAGAAGTCAAGGAAAGTGCAAATGTAACTTAAAGAGAAGAAAAAATTTAAATTCATTAGCCCGGGGCCCGAAATTGAAAAGTGGTCTTACTTTTGGACACAGGTATTGCATTTAAAAGTCATATATTATAAAGCATCCTTTACAGGATCTTATGTACTTTTGTAGTTGTCTGAGAAAGGTGCAAAGTTGAGAAAGTAAATCTTCATTAATATTTTAATTTTTTCCAGTGTTTTCCAACAAATTTAAAATGAAAGAATTAAGTAACATCTAGCGTGCACGTACAGGCGGCAAATTGTAGTGTTGTTGGTTGTGCAGCTGGATTAGTAACTGGGTGTGGTTGGATTTAGACTTGAGAGATAGGTTTGAGAACTCGCAGATTTATACACGCGCAAACAGCACACACGTACAATATTTAAAATATTTAAAGACATATTACAGATTAGTGGAAGGATTCCATTTCTAAGCCAAAAACCAGATGCTCAGGTAGGCGCGGAATGCGCGAAACATATTTCCTCTTCAGGCGAGGAGTCTGTGAAAACTTATACGCAGGTTGCACTAAATATATTTCCTTTCCAGGATGAATAATTACAAATTAAACATTTCTCAACAAAGTGCGTGATTGCGCTATACTTCCTCTCGGGGGGAGTCTCGAGGCCTACTGACTATTTTCTAAACGCCCCTGGGTCTTCAGAGAAAGCGTAAGAAAGCGTTGTTACAGTAAATAATCAATGCATACACCAGCATTAATGCATAAACTAGGCCAGGGATGTATAGATTCACAATTTAAGAAATGTTGTTAATAATATTTGGCTTATATAAGCCGCTCTATAAAATATTAATTAAATGGACAAAATCATGAAAAAAAAAATAAGTTACCCTTATATACATTTTATTTTACTCTTAAGATACGAAAAGTAAATTGAAAAGAAAATGTAACTAAATGTCCATTAAGTCAGATAAAATGAAACTTCAAAGTTCTTATAAAAATAATTTTAATTTGAAGTGTATAAAACACTGCATTTTTAAATTACATTGCTTAAAATTATTAAATTATACAATTATATATCATTATATAATTATACAATTAGCTTATACAATTGTTAAAACTCTTATTTCTGATATAAAAAATAACATATAAAAATACCTGATAAATATAATTAAATAATGTTAATTTTTATCTTTCTGAATTTAAAAACAACATTTTGTTTGACTTCGAGAAAAAAAACATTTAAAATTGATATGGAATTATACATTATTTAATCTCTTCGATGCAATTAATTTAAAATTTCCATTATTTAAAAAGAGGATAGTATTTTTATAAGAATTTAACAGTTACAGTTAATTAAAATATATTTTCTTTAAACACAGAAAAACTTCTTTAGTCTATTATTTATCTAATTTAATTATTTGGTTATTTAATAAAAAAATTGAATAATTTCTATATCATTACACGTTTTGAATTTAATTAAATAGTAATATATTTTATTTCGTGAATAATATAATGTTTTCTCCTTTGATTTCATATTTATTCTGAATAAATATTGCAGACAATATCTATTGTAGACCTTTAAAGATCTGTTATTTTAAATTTATTTCTACTCTTGAATTTCACAGTGGAATCCCTTCCAAGATTTTTCATATCTTTCAAGATTATGATTTAAAGATTATTATTTTGAAGCGACTATATTTGCCATTCGGGAACCTGATGGTCGAGTGACTAGCGCTCTGGCTCTCGAAGACACAGGTTTCGGGTTCGAGTCCCCTCTTTCCCCTCTTCCATGAGACCACACTGGTTCTTGGGGTTGATCTAGATGTTGCTGTCTACCAAGTGGTATAAGAAAAACATAATTAACAAAAGACTGAAATACTTTATGTTTTTATATAACTTATTTCTATGGGTTTTATGCTAATACTTTTCATTTTATAAGACGTTATCAATAATTTATTCATCATAATCCTGCTAAAGGGGCCTGATGGCTGAGTGACAAGCGCTCTGGCTCTCGATGCCACAGTTTTTGGTTTCAAGCCAGTGCGGTGCCATGAATGTTTGTAGTGGTTAGGAATTCACTTTAAACCATAAATTCAGGTCTAATATGACTGTAAGAGCGTTGGGCGTAGGGCTGATAGCCCTACCCCGTAAAAAGAAAGCATCTTTTTGTCTCGAAATTTGCCAGTAGGCAGACGACTTTGAGCCACCATGGGACTGTTGCAGCAATAAAGAAGATTTATCAGTCAAACAGATCTTTCTCTCTCTCTCTCTGCATTTATTTATAAAACTTATAGGAAACTATAGATTATGTTCACTCCTTTCGAGTTAGTTACTTAAAAATTTCTGCCCGTTTAAAAAAAGAAAGCATATAAAACTTAGATAAAGTATTTTGTTAAACAAAGAACTATAAACATATATAGTAAAACTTATTATTAAACGTACGTATTACGTTTAATACGTTAAAAACTTTTTGATACGTAAGTTTAAACGTACGTATGAAACTTTTAACGTATTAATTAAGTTTAAACGATCGTATGAAACTTTTTTAACGTATTAATTAATTTTAAACGTTTATTAGTTTTAACATTAGATTTTATTAATTTGTAGCGTTTTCAACGTATTAATTATTGATACGTACGTTTAAACATACATATTAAAATGTTTTATAAGCAAAATATAGAACGTTGTAATAGTAAAAATTTAGATTAATATAATTGAATGGTTAACGGAATCCCTTTTAAAACAAATTAAGCACATTAAATAGGCATATAAATATCCCTTACGTTATAAAATTAACATGCCCAAAAATACATGATTATGATTTTTAAACAAATAATCGTAAAACAGAAACTTATTAACGTGTTTTTTTTTAATAAAAAAAAATCAATCCTGAAATATATGTAGTGAAATTTCAATCATGACAAAAATTTTTAAATATTTTTAATTAAAAAAATATAATCTACAGAAAAAAATGTACAGTGTAAAATTAAAAAAAAGATCTATTATAATAGAATCTTTTTTTATTCCATTATTATAACACAAATTAAAAAAATGTAATTCTCCAACAGAAAGAAAAATATCCACTTCTTTTCTGGAAGTTCATTTCATAAAGAGAGAGTTGACCTGCGAAATTAAAATTAGAAATAAACCTTATTTTATTTACTCAGTTTCATTTAAAACTCCGCTTTGTAGAATAAAACCTTCGCGTACAATTCCAAAGAATTAAAAATAAAAACTCATTCACTTCCTCATTAAAAAAGTGTAGATTCTTGCACGTAAATCCGTTTAAAAATTAATTAAAGACTCTTTTTTCATCACTTTACAATCCCTTTTGGAATCAAGTACATAAGAGTTGAGTTGTAGATTGAAATTAGCAGACGAAAAAAAAAAAAAATCAATAAGATTATTTCTCAAAATGGAGGCATTGTAGCTGAAAAGGTAAGAGTACTTGTACTCAATGTAATTACTGATTTTTCAGAACCAAAAAGGCATTTTTTAAATATTTTTTCGTGTTCATATAAATAATCAGACTTGTAATAAATAGCTCCCAATTTCTCGTAATGCCTGAAACAAGCTTAAAATAACTATTACATCCATGCAAAACATTTAATTTACTTGATATGTGAAAATTTACTTGATATAGAAATTAGTAATTAATTTACAATAATTAATGTTTACTCTTTTTGAGTTAGTTACTTAATCTGCCAGTTTAAAAAGAAAGTATTTAAAATTTTGATAAAGTATTTTTGTTAAATAAAGAACTATAAACGTAATATAATAAACGTATAAAGAATTAATTACAAACGTAAACGTATTATTAAACTTATGTAGAATAACGTATTATAAATGTTAACGCATTTTTAAACGTATATAGAATAATGCCTTAAAAGCGTAAACATATATAGAATAACATATTAAAAATGTAAAATGTATTAAAACGTAAACATATAGAGAATAACGTATTATAAACGTAAACATATAGAAAATAACGTATTATAAACGTAAACGTACTATTTAACGTATGTAGAATAAACGTAAACGTAAGTATTATGTTTAACGTTTAATACGTACATTTAAAAGTACGTATTAAAACGTATTATAATTATAAATAATAAATATATTTGAAATGTAATATAGAACAGTGTAACTGTGAAAATTTGAGCTTAATAAAATTAGCTTAATATCGAATGTTTAATGGAATCCCTGTTAAAACAAATTAAGCACATTAAATGGGCATATAATTATCAATTCAGCTATAAAATTAACATCTCAAAAAAAAAATACATGATAATGATATTTTTAAACAAATAATCTTAAAACAGAAACTTATGAACGTGTTATTTTATTTAAAAAAATTCAATCCTGGAATGTATGTATTGAAATTTCAATCATGACAAAAATTGTTAAAATATCTTTAATTAAAAAAATACAATCTATGGAAAAAAAAATTACAGTGTAAAATTAAAAAAAAAAAAAAAAAAAAAAAGATAAATTACAAAAGAATTTTTTTTTTTTTTTTTTTATTCCTTTATTATAAAACAAATTAAAAAATACTTCTCTTACAAAAATAGAGAAAAAAAATAATTCTACTTTCTCTGGAAGTTTATTTCATAAAGAGAGAGCTGACCTGCAAAATTAAAATTAGAAATAAACCTTATTTATTTACTCAGTTTCATTTAAAATTCCGCTTTGTAGAATAAAACACCGCCCTACAATTGCAAAGCATTAAAAAATAAAAAACTCATTCACTTCCTCATTAAAAACGTGTAGATTCTTGTAAGTAAATCCATTTAAAAATTAATTAAAGACTTTTTTTTTTCGTCACTTTTTGGAATCAAGTACATAAGAGTTGAGTTGTAGATTGAAATTAGCAGACGAAAAATAAAAAAATCGATAAGATTATTTCTCAAAATGGAGGCATTGTAGCTGAAAAGGTAAGAGTACTTGTACTCAGTGTAATTACTGATTTTTATCCAAAAAGTCATTTTTTTTAAATTTTTCGTAGTTCATATAATTAATCAGATTTATATTAAATAGCTCACCAATATATTAATATTTTCGCAATTTATATTAATATTCTCGCACTGCATGAAACAAGCTTAAAATAACTATTAGATGCATGAAAAGTATTTAATTTACTTAATATATGAAAAGCGCACAAATAGTTAATAATTAATTTACAATAATTATTGCTTACTACTTTTAAGTTAGTTGCTTAAAAATTTCTGCCAGTTTAAAAAGAAAGTGTTTAAAATTCAGATAAATATTTTATTAAATAAAGAATTATAAGCGTATATAGAATAACTTATTATAAACGTAAACGTATTATTAAACATAAGTAGTACTTTTAGCAAGTACGTTTAAAAATACGCATTAAAATCTTATTATAATTATAAATAAATAACGTACGTAATATAGAACGCTGTAACTATGAAAAATTTAGCATAAAATGAATCAATGATTAATTGAATCCCTGTTAAAATAAATTAAGCACATTAAATAGGCATATAAATATAAATTATATTAAAAAATAGCATCATAAAAAATACATGATTCTGATTTTTAAACAGAGCTAGCTCTCTGGTGCTCGGTACCACAGGTTTCGGCTTCTTGCCCCGGCGGTGCCATGGATGTTTGTAATTGTTTGGAATCCACTTCAAATTGTAGGTCCCGGTCTAATAGGATCGTAGAGTGTTGCGAGGTCATTGTTACTCCGCGTCCGTAGCTTATCTTCAAGTTACATGCGCCCACTGGGTAGTAACGTGAGTAACGTGTGTGCAGCGCTTGCCTTAAGTCATCAAGACATCTGTCTAAGTGTTTGCCAGCTGCATTAGGAAAAAAAAAATGATTTTTAAATAAATAATCTTAAAGACGAATTTATTAACGTGTTTTTTATTCATAAAAATCAATCCTGAAATTTATATAGTAAAATTCAAACATGACCAAATTTGCTAAAAATTGATTAAAAATTTATTTTATCTATTATTAAAATATCAATCCAGAAATTAAATGTGTAGTTTAATTTTTTTTTTAAATATTAAGTTAAAGATAAATGTTAAATCAAAATAATGCAAAATGGTTAAAAAAAAACAATAGAATATCTCATAAAATTACTGTATTTCCAAAATCTATCAATTTCAGGAGATTTCCGCAACATAGAATGCAGATAAAATAAATATATTGACTTTTATTGTTTACAATAGATTTTTAATATTTCTTCGTACCATTTTTACCAACAATATTTAAAATAAAATTTAATAATAATAACAGCAAGTATTTAACAAATATTTTAATAACAAATAATTTATTATTATATATTTTTTAATAATATACGCAAAAATTATTATTCTTATTATTGCCAAGTCCCAACTATTATATGCTCATATTATATCTAAATTATGCATCAAATCATATTTATCCGAAAAATAAGTAAAACAGTTGCTACTATACATACTACAGAATGGGGTAAAAATTGCTATAATTTAATATTTAGTTCTATTCAACAAACGCTTAAATTTCAACTCTATTTATTTTGGTAAATAGACAATAATCAAATTACTGCCATTTCTTTTCGAATATGATGATTGCGATTTAAAAACGAGGAACTTTATTTTTCATACATTAAAGGAGTAAGACCAAACAGTCAAAATATCAAGTATAGAGCTCAGCTATGTATCTCAAAAGAACTTCCATATAAGTATTCGAGCACGTACATTTTTGTATTTTACCATTAATTTCTATTTTTTACCAAGTTTTTGTGAACTAGCCTATTTCAATTTTCTCTTGCAAGTTTATAGTGTAAAATAGGGTCGTTTGATAAATTGCTCAATTTTAGTTTTATTGAAGCAAGCCAAAAAAAAAAAAAGTCTATGAAGCCATCTTTGCATGTGCTATATTTATAGCAACAGAAGAGTAATTTGCATTTTTTTTTATCTGCCGAGAAATGGACTACTTTGTTTTTTAAGCATCGATCTTAAGTGTTATGAATATTCGATGTTGGAATTTTTTTGAAACAATTTTTTTCATCGAAGGATTTTATGTTCCCTTCCATGGTGATGATGAATTGCAGAGTGGAAATATCTCCGTTTACTTCATTTCTTTATGGTAGACGTTATTCTGCAACATTGAAAATTATTATTATTTATTACAATGCACTGTATTACGGCAGATATTTTTAAAAAGGAATATATCCGTATTGTGATTTTTTTTTAAAGCAAAATAATATTGAATGAATATTCATTCTTTTGCAACTGTTTTTAAATGAAGTATGAATAAATAAATAAATAAAATATATATTTTCGATGTGTATCTTTAAAAAATTGTAAAATACAAATTGCAGTTTTATTCATTATCAAAATATCAATCCAGAAATTCAATGTATTATTCAATTTTATTCGAATATTAAGAAAGATAAATGTTTAATTAAAACAATATCAAAATGGTTTCAAACAATAAAATAGCTCATAAAATCTCAAGATTTCCAAAAACTATCAAATTCTAATAAAATAAGTATATTGTTATTGGTATACTTATTTTATTTGAATATAATGTATTATTTGTAGTATTTGAATATATGTATTTGCTATACTTATTATTATAAGATGCGCAATGTACTAGAAATTCATTCTGCATAATTTTTATTATGCACAATGAATTTCTAATATTCTTTAGTACCACTTTTACCAACGATTTTTAATTTAAACAATATTTAACACATTATTTAATAATAATAAATATTTAACAACGAATGTTTTAATAATAAGAAACATTTAATATAAACCCTTCGTATCATGGTTCGCTTTCTTCGTATCGTGGTCTTTCTCACTTAAAAAATAGAATAGAAAAAAATATAACGCTTTTTATTTAATTAAAAAATTAATTAATAAAATTTTTCCGTTGAAATGAAATATTTTATTTCATATTTATATTAACTTTTATTGTGTGCAATAAATTTTTACTATTTCTACATACCACTTTTACAAACAATTTTTAATTTATTCAACATATTTAATAATAATAACAAATACTTAACAACAAATATTATAATTTGTTCCGCTTACCATATCCCTTTCTTACTTAAAAAATACAATAGTAAAAATATAAGGTTTTTGTACAATTAATAAATTAAATAATATAAATTTTTCCGTTTAAAAGAAATATTTAAATTCAGTGGAAAATAATAAAATGTTAAAGTTTCAAGACTATGCAAAGATAATATTATCCTCTTTGAAATAGGTTTAAGACCACATTTTGATTGTGAATTAAAATAAAAATTTATTAAATTAAAATTCTTTCTCTTAGTCCTATTCAAGTATAATTTTTATTATAATCTTCCCTTTGTAGCATTTCAATCCCTCTCCATGACTGCGAAGAGTTAAAACTCCAAGGTTAGACGAAGATTAAAGAATGGAGAAAGAGAGACAATCATACGTGAAACTAAAGAAACGTTTAATCCATCCCAGTCCCAGAAGCCTCCACCGGGAGATATCCATCAAACAAATTGTCCCGTAATGAACACTTAGTCCTTCAGAGATTTTGATGCCCGCCGACACGAGAAGAATAGCGCAGGGAACTCAAGAGGCATTTACAGATCACCCATTGCCCAGGGCCAGATTAAAAGCGACAGCTGAAATTTTTTACTATCTTCCTCTCTGCTTTTGTGTTGTTAACAACCACAAATATTTTACTAACAAATATTTTTACAACAACAACTAATATTTTAACAACATATATTTTACTAACAAATATTTCAACAACAACAAGCACTACACAGATAGCATTATCCTCTTTGAAATAGCTTTTAAGACCTTATTTTTGCATGTGAAATAAAATAAAAATTCTGTAGTCTTACTTAAGTAGCATTTTTTACTATAATCTTTTCTGAGTAACATTTCAATCCGTTTCCGTGACTGCGAAGAGTTAAAACTTCAAGGTTAGACAATTCAGACGAAGATTAAAGAACAGAGAAAAGAGCGGCAATTAGACGTGGAAACTAAAGAAACGTTTAATCCACCCCTGTCCCAGAAGCCTCCACCAGGAGATATCCGATAAAACAAATTGCAACGTAATGAACACTTAGTCCTTCGGGGATTCTAATGCCCGCCGACACGAGAAAAATTGCTCAAGGAACACAAAGAGGCATTTACAGATCACCAATTGCCCAGGGCCAGATTAAAAGCGACAGCTGAAATTTTTTTTACTTCTTCATCTCTGCTTTTGTGTTGCTGTTTGCAGAAGAAGGGAGGAGTGACACAATGTTCTGAGTGAGCTGGAAAAGTTTGCAGCAAAAAGATCTTTCGAACAAGACTTGACTGGAGTGTATTTACTATTTAATCACACTTTTGTTGCAGCAGAAGTAGGTTTCTTTTCGAAGAAAGCAGTAAATGGAATCAGACAAAAAAGAAAGTTAAAGTATTGCAAGCATAAAAAGTATTGCGTGTCTTGACTGAATTTGGGTTAAATGGAAGCATTGGCATATCTGAAGAAGTATCATAGATTTGCTAGACTTTTCATGTGTGTTATTTGATTTTCATTTAGTGCTTTCTTTTACGAATATGTTATAAAATTATGCGTCGAATATGGGATAGTAAAAATTAAAAAATGTGTATTAAAATGTCACAATATTTTAATAATTTCGATATAACGCCTGGTTAATCTTATTCTTTCAAAAACTTATTTTATTGATCAAGCTATCAATTTGAAGTGTATGGATAAATTAAAAAATAGTACAGATTTATTAAAACTATAATTCAAATTTATTTTGACATACTAAATAAGTTTTAGGAAACATATTAGAAATTGTTTTGTTCAGTTGTCTTTCTTTTATATATATATATATAATGAGAGAGAAAAAGAGGAGGTAATATTATCCTCATTGAAATAGCTTTTAAGACCACATTTTACTTGTGAAATAAAATAAAAAATATATTACATTAAAATTCTTTCTCTTAGTCCTATTCAAGTAGTATCTTTATTATAATCTTCTGCGGGTAATATTTCAATCCCTCTCCACGACTGCGAAGACTCAAAACTCCAAGGTTAGATGAAGATTAAAGAATGGAGAAGAGATACAATTATACGTGAAACTAAAGAAACGTTTAATCCATCCCAGTCCCAGAATCCTCCACCAGGAGATATCCGATAAAACAAATTGTCCCGTAATGAACACTTAGTCCTTCGGGGATTTTAAAGCCCGCCGACACGAGGAAAAATTGCGCAGGGAACTCAAGGGGCATTTACAGATCACCAATTGCACAGGGCCAGATTAAAAGCGACAGCTGAAATTTTTTACTTCTTCCTCTCTGCTTTTGTGTTGCTGTTTGCCGAGGAAGGGGAGGAGTGACACAATGTTCTGAGTGAGCTGGAAAGTTTGCAGCAAAAAAAAGATCTTTCGATCAAAATTTGACTGGAGTATATTTATTATTTAATCACACTTTTGTTGCAGCGAAGTACTAGGTTTCTTTTCGATTAAAACAATAAATGGAATCAGACAAAAGGAAACCTAAAAAAGCATTCCCAGCATAAAAAAGTATAGAATGTCTTGACTGAATTTGTGTTAAATAAAGCATTAGAATACTTTGGAAGAAGTATCACAGATTTGGTATACTTTGCATGTATGTGATTTTATTTTATTTTAGAGCTTTCTTTCACGAATATGTTATAAAATTGTAGTTTGAATATGTCATAGCCAAAATTAAAAATGTATGTAAAAATTTACTATTTTAAAAAACTTAATATAATTCCTCGTTAAGCTTATTCTTTCAAAAACTTATTTAACTTATCAAGCTATCAATTTGAAGTGTACGGATAAATTATAAAATAATACAGATTTATTAAAATAATTATATTTCTAAAATAAGATTTAGGAAACACATTAGGAATTTTTTTTTATTGAATTGGTTTCACTTATATGTATATATATATATATATATATATTTGTCGCCATTCATAAATATACAAGTTTAAGTAATTTATGTGCTAAACTATAAATTAGTAAAAAAAAGCCATATAATTCAATTGAATTTTGAAAACTTCGAAATAAGTTTTCAATGTATACAACACTTAAAAATCTCTCCTGATTTTTTTAACTGATATTAAATTAAAATTCTTATTCTTAGTCCTATCAAGTATAATTTTTTATTATAATCTTCTCTTGGTAGCATTTCAATCCCTCTCCATGACTGCGAAGAGTTAAAACTATAAGGCTAGACAGTTCAGACGAAGATTAAAGAATGGAGAAAGAGAGGCAATTAAACGTGGAAACTAAAGAAACGTTTAATCCACCCCCATCCCAGAATCCTCCACCAGGAGATATCCGATAAAACAAATTGTCCTGTAATGAACACTTAGTCCTTCGGGGATTTTAATGCCCGCCGACACGAAAAAGAATTGCGCAGGGAACTCAAAGGGGCATTTACAGATCACCAATTGCCCAGGGCCAGATTAAAAGCGACAGCTGAAATTTTTTACTTCTTCCTCTCTGCTTTTGTGTTGTTGTTTGCTGAGAAAGGAGGATTGACACAATGTTCTGAGTGAGCTGGAAAGTTTGTAGCAAAAAGATCTTTCGATCAAGACTTGACTGGAGTGTATTTACTATTTAATCACACTTTTGTTGCAGCGAAGTAGGTTTCTTTTCGAAGAAAGCAGTAAATGGAATCAGACAAAAGGAAAGTTAAAACATTCCCAGCATAAAAGTATAGAATGTCTTGACTGAATTTGTGTTAAATAAAGCATTAGAATACTTTGATTTAGTATGGTATACTTTGCATGTATGCTATTTGATTTTTAATTCAATGCTTTTTTATGAATATCTTATAAAAATTATAGTTTGAATATGTTGTTACGAGTTCTGGTCTTTATCTGGTTCAATAAAATTGATTAAATTAGAGATGTTCATAAAAATAAAATTTCCCAACATGGAAAAATTACCTCTTGCGGCAGTGTAAGGAATCTTAACCCTTTGCACTCGAGGGCTCTGGGCGGAGCCATTTAAAAGTTTGTCTTCAGCTCGAGGGCTCCGCTACGGAGACAATGCAAAAAACAATATAAATAATGAGTTTCTTTTAATGCGTATATCAAACTGAAATGTGATTATGATTTTTTCACTAAAATCGCTTCGAGTTGCTGGTAATACGAATGAAAAAAAAAACTTCGAGTGCAAAGGGTTAATATAATTAATTATAAAGATATGTTGTTTCTTATTCCACTTGGAGACAACAACGTCGAGACACCAAGTCAAGAACCCGTGTGGTCTCATTGAAGGGGAGGGGGAAAAGGTGGGGAGCAGTTGTGTTGTGATGGAGCACTTGTAGGTAAGTCTGACCTGGCTCCGTGACGCTGACCTTTCTACGAGATAGGATTGTAAGCCCTACGCCCAAAACTCTACTGTCTTATTAGAACAGTCAAATGAAATTGGACCTACGTTTTAAGGGATTCGAACTATAGCAAGCATTCATGACACCGCCAGGGACTCAAAGCCGAATCTGTGGCACCGACGACCAGAGTGCTAATCGCACTTTGCCATCAGGCCTCCAGTTCCACAGTTAATTTCTCTACCATTCCACCCTCACCGTATTGACGGTTATATCATTTTTGTGAGAAGTTACAGTTGCGAATTCTCGCAAGGTCGATAGTAGGTTGAAGCGGTTTAGGCTCAGAAGAGAGAGCAATCATCTACGTGTATTTCAGGCCACTGAATAGTTAATACTAAAAAGTAATAAAAAAAATACGACATTAATTCCAAAGTTTGATCAACTTATCAGTGAAGCATTGCAATCCTGTTTAAATTTTTTAAAAGTTACAGTTTAATTGATTTAAGAAATATTGAATTTTAATATACACCAAATACAAGTAAAAAAAATTGACTAAATAATAATTTGTAAAAAATAAATATAATTTTAAAAACTAAATTAATTTCTAAATAAAAATAATTTCTCTTTTTATATAATTTCAAAATGAAAGGAACTAAGCACAAAACAATCATAAATACACCAATCTTTTTTTAAATAAATGTATAAAAAACATTCTACACATAAAAAGGATTTTACCACTATTTTTAATTTTAGAGAAATAATTTTAATTAAACTCTTTACTTAAATGTATCTATTTTTTAATAAATTTAAACTATTTGTGAACTTTCCCATATTAAATAAATTAAATAACTTTCCATTCGTGCAATAATTATTTTAAGATTGTTTCAAGCATCTCAGAAATTGGGGAGCTATTTATCATGTCTTATTATTTATATGAACCCCAAGTAATATTAAAAAAACTTTTTAACTCTAAAAAAAATATTAATTGCATTGAGTACAAAGTACTCTTACCTTTTCAACTACAATGCCTCCATTTTTGAGAAATAATCTGACCGATTTTTTTTTTTTTCGTCTGTTAATTTCAATCACACAACAAAGTGACGAATAATCAATCTACAAAGGGATTGCAAAGTGATGAAAAAAAATATTTGGCTCCTTTAAAAAACTGGTTACTTAAAATAACTACACATTTTAATGAGGAAGTGAATGAGTT
The DNA here is from genome assembly GCA_021605095.1 of Caerostris extrusa. Lineage (NCBI taxonomy): Eukaryota > Metazoa > Arthropoda > Arachnida > Araneae > Araneidae > Caerostris > Caerostris extrusa. The sequence continues at coordinate 101,527 of BPLR01005420.1, read as the reverse complement.
TTTATTTTTTTAATTCTTTCTGAAACTGTACGAATTGGTGTTTTATTCTACAAAGCCGGAATTTTAAAATGAAACTGAGTAAATAAAATAAATTTATTTCTAGTAATTTTGCAGATCAGCTCTTTATGAAATGAACACCACTAGAGAAAAAAATTCCACGATCTCTTTTTGCGGGAGAAATATTTTTTTAAGCATTTGCTTTATAATAAATTACTGTATATATTTTTATTCCTTTATCTTTTTCTTAAATTTTACACTGTACATATTTTTATGTAGATTACATTATATTCTGTGGCAATTCATATTTTCAATTTTTAAAAGATACTAACTGAAATTATATTGATTGATTTTTTGTTTTTTTATGCCTCCATCGTTCATTTAAAGAAACAGTTTCAAAAGGATGAATATATATTTAATATTACTGTGCTTTAAATAAATAGTTCACAAGATGGATTTGTATCTCCTCACGAAATATCTGCTGTAATACAGTGCATTGCAATAAATAATAATAATTTCAATGTGCAGAGCCTCTAATATGATTATTGATTAGTGTGATGTTATTGTGTAAAGTCTAACATACAGAAGCAAGTAAACGGAGATATTTCAAATTCTGCAAATACAGATCGCATCACCATCAAAGGGAACATGAATCCTTCGATGAAGAAATTGTTTCAAAAATTCCTACGTCGAATATTCATACCACTTAAGATTCGATGCGTAAAAAATAAAGTAGATAGTCCATTTCTGAGCAGAAAAAAATGCAAATTACTCTTCTGTGGCTATAAATAGAGCACATGGCAAAGATGGTTTGCTGTACTTTATTTTTTTGGCGGCTAGCAACAAAATAAAACTGAAACATAGCAATTTATCAAACGACCCTATTTTCACTATAAACATGCAACAGAAAATTGAAATAGCCTAGTGCACAAAAACTTCGTAAAAAAAAAAAAAGAAAATAATGGCAAAAACACAAATATGTATCGGCTCGAATAGTTTTGGAATTTTTTAAGATAAATTGCTGAGCTCTATACTTGATACTTTGACTGTTCGGTCTTAGGCCTTTTAATGTTTAAAAATAAAAGTTCCTCGGTTTTAAATCGCAATCATCATATTCTCAAAAGAAATGTTATGGCAGTAATTTGAATATTGCTTTTTACCAAAACGAGTAAGATAAATGTTGAAATTTAAGGAGGTATTGTTGAATTAAAGTAAGTATTAAATTATACCCATTTTTTCCTATTCTGTAGTATGTAAAGTAGCGACAGTTTTACTTATTTTCGGATAAATATTATTTTATGTACAATTTAGTTATAACATGAGCTCACAATAGTTGGGGCTTAGTAATAATTACAATTATAATTTTTCTAATATGATTAAATAATATATAACAGTAAAATATTTGTTATAGAATATTTATGTTAAATACTTGCTGTTATTATTATTAAATTTTATGTTAAATATTATTTAATTTAAAAATGTTGGTAAACGTGTTACAAAGTAATATTAAAATTTATTATACACAATAAAAGTTAATATACTTATTTTACTTTAATTCTATGTTGCAGAAATCTTCAGAATTTGATAGATTTCGGAAATCTAGAAATTTTATGAGCTATTATGCGTTGTTTCTAACCATTTTATATTATTTTTAATTTAGCATTTAATTTAATATTGAAATAAATTGAGTTAGAAATTTAATTTCTGGATTGATATTTTGTTAATAGATGAAATTGCAATTCATAATTTTGAATATTTTTTACGATATACATCAAAATATATAATTGTTATGTTATTTATTTATTCATATTTCATTTTAAAAATGTTGCAGTAGAATAAATATACATTGAATATTATTGCACTTTAAATAAATAGTTCATAAGACGGATATTTATATACATAACAAAATATCAGCCGTAACTACATTGCATTGTAATAAATAATAATAGCTTTTAATGTTGCAAAATAAAGTCTACCATAAAGAAACGAAGTAAACGGAGATATTTCTTCTCTGCAATTTATCATCACCATTAAAGGGAACATAAAATCCTTCGATGAAGAAATTGTTTCGAAAAATTCCAACGTCATTATATTCATGCCACTTAAGATTCGATGCTTAAAAAAAAAAAAGTAGTCCATTTCTCGGCAGAAAAAAATGCAAATTACTCTTCTGTTGCCATAAATATAGCATGGCAAAGATGGCTTTATATATACTTTTTTTTTTTTTTTGGCTTGCTTCCAACAAAACTGAAACTGCAAATTTATCAAACGACCCTATTTTCACTATAAACATACAAGAGAGAATTGAAAATAGCCTAGTGCATAAAAATTTGGTAAAAAATAGAAATAATGGCAAAACACAAATATGTACGTGCTCGAATACTTTTGGAATTTTTTAAAGATAAATTGAGCTCTATAATTGATACTTTGGTCTCAGGTCTTCAATGTTTAAAAATACAGCTCCCACTCTTAAATAGCAATCATCATATTCGAAAAGAAATGGCAGTAATTTGATTATTGCCTTTTACCAAAATAAGCAAGATAAATAGAGTTGAAATTTAAATAGATATTGTTAAAAACTAAACTACTTTTTCGCGGGTACACTTTAATTTTTATTTTCAAGCATATATATATACATACACAAAAATTTGGTTTAATACATATTATAATTTACAAAAAATTACAAAAAAAATGAAAATTAAAGATATAAATTTGATTCACCAGTGCAGTTCACAAGGACAGATTTGATTTTCGGAGTTCTCGATTCTACGACGAATTTATTTCACCCGACCCTAACAGACCTTAATTATCACACTGTGTGATACACGAAACCACAAGAGGTTCAATTTGTAAATAGGTGGAATCTCCGGCCTGTTCAGCCACTTTAAGAAAAAGAAAATAAAACATTTGTCTTCTCTTCTTAAACACTGCATTTTTCATCATCAGAGTATCCTTAACTCATATATAGATAACTCCTAAATCTAGATCAAAGGATAAAAACAAGGTCTCTTCTAGTAGGGTTATGTTTAATGGATGAAAATGACAGTTTAATGTTCCTGAAGCAGTTATTCGTAAATGATAAAACGCTTAGTATTTGTTTACTGAAACTTTATTTTGTTTTGTTCTCCAAAAATAAAATTCATTGTTATAAAGATGACTACCATCTGATGGTTATTATGAGTATATTAAAAAATAAAAAATATTGTTAAGAATATTTCAAAATAAAAAGTAAAAAGAAGTATTGAAAACAATAGGATAGAATACCTTTTACATAGAATATAACTGTATTTGCTTATAAAAAATTTATTAATAAAACAAATTAAAAATTAAAATTATCAACAATATAGTTATATTCAATGTGAAATTTATTCTTATCCTATTGGTTTCAAAAAAAAGATTGCCACTGCATTTTTCTTCGACAGAATATTCTTATTTTTTGATATTAACTCACGTATAGATAACCCCTAAATCTAGAACAAAAGATCAAAAACAAGATCTCTTCTAGTAGGGTTATGTTTAATGGATGAAAATGACAGTTTAATGTTCCTAAAGCAGTTATTCGTAAATGATAAACGCTTAGCATTTGTTTACTGAAACTTTATTTTGTTTTCTTCCCAAATGAAAGTCATTGGTATAAAGATGACTACCCATCTGATGGTTATTATGAGTATAAAAATGATCTTTTTTTCTCTTCCACATATAAAAATAGAGGCATTTTCATTTTTTTTTTCTCTTCTATGATTGAGCGAGAAAACTTTATGGCTGGACTATTGTGTCAGGCATATTTGTCATTAGAATATGACTATAAAAAGTCGAAGGAAAACATAAGGACATTTAGGAATCAAAGAAAATTGCCATTTGGCAAGAAAAAAAACAGACGTATATTCGACAAATGATAAGAACTAACGTAAAAGGATGTTTGGTTGGCTGGAAATAGTGTGGTGCAATCCCAAGGAAGAGCCAAATGTTTCGCCATAACTTTTCCAGCCAAAAGTAACGATAATAAAAGGTTATGATCTTTATATATCCAAGGAGAGCAAAAACCGAGAAATATATATGAATACAAAAATTAAATCTTTTTTATTTTAGATATAAATAAATTATATTCGCTTTGTATAACTGAATTTAAATTATATTTGTAAAATAGTATCTTATAAATTTTAAATTAATTAAAAAATTAAGTATGTTGAAAAAGTAGTTTTATTTGCAAATTAAAAAAATGAACAAGAAATAACAAAATAATTAAATTTGTTAAACGAATTAAAAATTATAATTTAATAATTAATTAAAAAAAGTACTGTAAAATTACACATCAATTATAAATACAATTTGATTTTAATATACGTTGATACACAAAGAATAATTAAAACAAAATAAATCTACGATAGCAATTGATGATCGTATGAAGATATATAATACATATAACGCATAATGTACTTCGTAATTATTTTATGTGTTAACATACAATGGTTGCGAAGTACATTATGCGTTATATGTTTGTACGTATGCGTTATATGTATTTGCGTTATATGTTTGTTATATGTACGCTTGCGTTATATGTTTGTTATATGTACGTATGCGTTATATGTTTGTAATATGTACAAAAGTTAACTATTCTTTGTATGCAAATACATTTACATTTTATAAAAGCACTTTTGTATAAGTACATTTTTATAAAAAAGGTCAATTTTTAAAAGGGTTATTTTTCAAAATATTTTTAATATTTTTTTTTTCTAATTCAGCTGACGAACACTTAGAAAAATTGTCTTTCATTCCTTAAGGCAAGCTGCACCGACGCTACTCACTCAGTACCACCTAGGAGGTGGGTGTAGCTTGAAGATAAGCGAGTAACAATACCCTGCAAAGCTTTACGATCTTGTTAGACCGGGACATACGGTATAAAGTGGATTCCGAACCACTACAAACATCCATCACGGGAACTCGAACCCAAAACCTGTGATACCGAGAGCCATAGCGCTTAGCCACTCGGCCATCAGGTCCCCTATATAATATATGAAAAGATAAGAATTGAAAAGTTAACAAAAATATTTTTAGGAATTCATTTGAAATCTGCCTTAGATTACTGAATGGATATTACTAATTTTTTTAAGAATCGGCATTTGAGTAAAGTAAAATGCGGTACATTTATTTTTCAGAAACAAAATTTTATTGAAAACAATGACTCGTAAAAGACAAGTGCAAACAAAACATACAGCCAACAATGCACAAATTTCAGAGATGAAACGTTAATTTGACTGCACGAAAATTAGAAACACATTACAACTATGACTATTAAATCCTTTTAAAACTAATGAGTGAAAAAAATACTAAATTTTTGGAAAACTGGAGTTCGTTTTACCTTTAAGAGTTACTTCACTTTAAGCCTTCAATCGTTTCAAAAATATTCGCAAATCGTTTCACAAAATTACCAGATATAATGCTATACATTTTTGTTAAGAAAACTAAATTTTATGCCAACTTGGCGATATTTTTATTCTTTCACTTTTGCATTTGGTGTATTCTTCTACAAAACGAAAATCACTTTCAGCAAATCAAGTAACGTATACCATTTATATAATAAATAATTATGAGAATGTATCAATGAAATAAAAAATTAGTAATTCCTAATTATATATATAGGCAATTCGTGATAGTTTACTAATTCTCGAACTCATTATTAAAGGCTCTCTTTCCTAGTGAAATCCCAATAAAAACGACGAAATCCATTACAGCCACTGAACAATTTGAGACTCACCATTCAAACGGCGTATATAGAGAGACCTTCTGTTAAGTCTCACTTACAATGTCCACATAAAATGGGATTCATGTCAACGCAGTATATTCCTCGACTCCGCCTTTGGCCAGTCTACGTGATTATTCCGCCATTTCCCTCTGAGCATCATTAGCAGAGACCAAATATCTTAGAGGAGTATGTCACTCACATATTAGTGGATAGGTGGTTTCTATGGAAACCGCAAGGTATCCTCTTACCATCCCTCCAGGATTCTGGACAATGAGGGTATGCGATTCTCTCAATGCAAATGTGACATCTGTTACCAGAATGGGATACTTCCAAGTGACACTTGTAGGACTGGGGAAAATAGTTGGCATTTTGACGTGGGGAGCTGGGAGATGGTACTATGTTAGAGTGGGGCATGTCCATGCTTAAGTAGTGGGACAAGAGGGCCCGGATTCTGAATAAAGTATGTTGAAAATTATTTAACGCTATCTTGTCTGTATTATAGGATGATGTAGTACAATGGTAAATTAAAGATGAGAAGGACAATGGCAAACCAATTCATTTTAATTGGGTGATGGGCAAACTAGATAATTTCTGCATACTTAAATGAGAAATGATGAACTTGGAATGCAATCTAATTCCTTTGTTACATGACTTACAGAAGGAAATTTTCATGAGGAATTAATTAAAATTTTAAATGATTAATTTTTAAAGACTTCTGTCAGTACAGTTCAAAAGGAAAATTTTGTAATGCTTATTATGTAAAAGAAGATTAAAGAAATGAATTTTTAGTGAATGTATCACATAACAAAAAAGATTCTTTGCTTGAAATAGTTTTAGATATGACACATAATAATAAATAAAAAATTAATAATATATATATTTTTAATATTGGAATATTTTACCAGAATAACAAAAACCTTTTTTTCAAACTTTCTGCATGTCAAAACAAATATAAATTGTAAATATATAGTATCTTTAAATATATATCATAATTTTTTCAATGAAAATTTAAAAAATGCTGCAATTATGCACTAAATTGTTTTTTAATTGAAGAATATCTTCAAATTTTTTTAAAAATATTATAAACAAACTATAAACCACCTGAATAAAATAAATATGAGATTGTTTTGTGGTTATGTAAATGTCACATTATTTTATATAAAATACATTTTTATCATTTTGTAAATTGGGATAATATATCATAACTATTTCATTATCACTCACCACAAATGGTTTTCAAATACTGTATGTTTATGGAAACTTTAATTAATTGTTCCATTTGAGAAAAAAAGGCAAATAATATTATTTGAAATTTATATCAGCAAAACGTACGTACTTTGAAGTAATGTGGAGTACTTCGAAAAGTTTCTAAACTTATTACACAGTATATTATATCCATTAAACATCGTTTGTATTTCGCTGATCCAACTAATTGCAACCATGAAGCATTGTATATTATATGTATATCCATATTATATCCATGAAATATCATTTGAATTTCGTTGAACCAACTAATTGCAACCATGAAACATCGAATATTATATTAATGAAGCATATAATATTCATATCATATCCATGAAGCAAATTATATCCATATTATCTCCATGAAACATTGTTTGAATTTTTCTGATCCAACTAATTGCAAATTCTAACTAGCGAATTTAAAGTTTCTTTTACCCATAGCATGTTTAGTGTTCCACATTTATCCTGATATAAGTACAACAATTTTTTAAGGCATCAAGCCTTAACATTCTTAATTTATTTTCACTTAAGAAATTTCATGCATTTTACAGATACCTTTTACTGAGACATTTCATAAAAAATTTTTCCGACACAAAAAATTGACTAACCATTTCTGCCAACAAAATATTTACCACCGATGATTGATCGCTCACAACCTCACGTTTATGGAATGGAATCTTTGAAGAGGTAAGAATCACGTCAATCTCTATTCCATCGGCCGCTCGCAACATCTAATGACAATGTAAGTGCCTTTATTATTACGCGATGAGTGAAATCCGAGTATGATTAATGATTTTGAGAGTGAATAACATGAGACGCACCGTCTCCGAAATGGATCCTCTTCATCCAAAAGGAATATTTTTTCCCTTCTATGAGCTGGAAAATGTAAACTATTAGCAGGTTGAAAAGTCCATCGCATTGCAAATAAATGCGGGCAGTCTCGTAAAACATGACAGTTAAGTTAATTTAAAGTATTATGTTCTGCACTTCATATTACACGAAGCAGAAATAGTACAAAAATGGCGGTAGCTCTTTTAAATCGAAACCAACCCATTAAGTAACAATTTCGGCATAAAAGGACTTGCTTTATAACTATTCATTATATACGTATGATATATGCATGCAGCGTCAAAAGAATTTAAAATACCACCGTTTTTGCGTAATACAATTAAATAGAATGATATATGCATAATACCAGATGATACAGAAGATTGTATTATTATAATCAAATATGAATCGTAAGAATTTTATTAGTTTGATTAGGTATTAAGTAGAAAGGTATACACATTCGGTTTAGCGGTGCATTTCCATTGGCAACTCAATGTTAACACGACGTCAATTTTGTCGAATCAGGTTAGCTATCGAGAATGATTTTCGTTAGTGATTCATTCATTCTGCTGTAAATCATTCTCGATCTGATACTTCAAAATTGACCTCGCTTTAGCGTCACATTGCAAATAGCTTAAAAGTAGCGCTAAACTTTTAGTCAATAAATTTAGTTTCTTTTCCAGATAATATGTTTATTGTACTTACGTTTTATCCTGATATAAATGCAACAATATTTTGATGCATAAAAAACTTAACGATATTCATTTACTTTCACTTAAGAAATTTCATGTATTTTACAGATACTTTATACTGGGACATTTTCTTAAACATGTTTTTCCGACATAAAAATTGACTAACCATATCTGCGAACAAAATATTTACTGACGATGATGGATCGCTCTCAACCTCGCATCTATGGGATGGAAATTGTGAAGTGGTAAGAATCACGTCAATCTCTATTCCATCGGCCGCTTGCAACATCTAATGACAATGTAAGTGCCTTTAATATTACGCGATGAGTGAAATCTGAGTATGATTAATGATTTTGAGAGTGAATGACATGAGAAGCACAGTCTCCGAAATGGATCCTCTTCATCCAAAGGAATATTTTTTCCCTTCTATGAGATGGAAAATGTAAACTATTAGTAGGTTGAAAAGTCCATCGCATTGAAATAAATGCGAGCAATCTCGTAAAACACGACAGTTGAGTTACTTAAAATTACTGTGTCATTTACACTTTGTACGGTCGACCATGCTGAATATACCGGTTCTCGCTCGATCACCGAAGTCAAGCATCATTGAGTGCGGTCAGTACTTGGGTGGGTGACCACCTGGGGAACACCGCGCGCCGTTGGCATTCACAAATTTGGGACCTGAATGGCCGAGTGTCTGGTGCTCGGTGCCACAGGTTTCGGGTTCGAATCTCGGCGGTGCCATGGATGTTTGTAGTGGTTCGGAACCCACTTTAAGCTGTAGGTCCCAGTCTCCTATGACTGTAATAGCGTCATGGAGCCAAAGTCAGACTTTGCCTACAGGTGCTCCATCACAACATGGATGTTCGTAGTAATTCTGGAATCCACTTTAATCATGAGTAGGTCCCGGTCTCCTATGACTAGCTGGGATAAGAAGCAACAAACGGAGCCAAAGTCACTTTGTATTATACGACACAAAGGTGCTCCAAGAAAAAGTTGAGGTTACTTCTTTTCAAACTAAAACCAGCCCTTAAAGCAGAAATTTCGATATGAATGACTTGTTTTATAAACATTTATTGAATGATACACACAAATCATCATATACATCAAAGTAAAGTTTAATACTATTTTAATAATCTTTAATACTATTAATTTTTTTTTTTATTTAAGCGATAAAAGAACCAATTTACAATTTTTTTAAATTTCTTTTTAAAAATTGTAAACTAAATCTTTTTTTTTTATAGATACAGGTTTTGTGCTAAAATATAAAAAGATCGGTGATATACATATATAACATTTCTAATTATATGTGAATAATATAAATATACATATTCCCTTTGTACTTTCCTCTTTCCCTCTCGTATATATGTGGTCAGCTATGAGAGCCAGAGAGAGATAAAAATGTGGTCAGCCATGCTGTACGATACTGTTATTCAAAATGTGTTTATATTTACTATGAAGTGATTATTTTTTTGAATTTCTGAATAATTTCCTGCGGCAATAACAAGAAAAGCGGAGAGAAGATTCAATATTTTAGTTTCTGAAGAATTCAATATTAAGAAAGTTACGAGTACCAGCCATATTAAAAAAGGATTTCATTTCAAAGCCTTTCAGGACATTTATAAATTTTTGCTTCTAACATACACTCAAGAGCCAAAACATTATGACCACCTGTCAATAACGAGTTGGCCCACTTTTGGCGCGCAACACAGCTTCAACCCGCCTTGGCATGGATTAATACCACCACTTAATACCAGTTAAATACCACTTCCACCTGATCACGTGCCTTCCACGTCATCCAGGCGAGTTCATTGCAAATGCATTCCATGGTTATAATGTTTTGACTCTTGAGTGTATTTATTGAATGATACACCGAAATCATCATACACATCACAAAGGAATTGTAAAGCTTTAATACTTTTTAATAATCTTTAATACTACTAATTTTTTTTATTTAAGCGATAAAAGAACCAATTTACAATTTTTTTATTTCTTTTAAAAGATTGTAAGCTAAATCTTTTTTTTATAGATACAGGTTTTGTGCTAAAATATAAAAGATCGGTGATATACCTATATAACATTTCTAAGTATATGTGAATAATATAAGTATACTTATCCCCTCTATACTTCTATTTCCCTCTCGTACATATGTTTACGAGAGAGAGAGATAAAAAATGTGGTCAGCCATGCTGTACGAGACTGTTATTCAAAATGTGTTTATATTTACTATCAAGTGATTATTTTTTGAATTTCCGAATAATTTTTCTGCGGCATTAACGAGAAAAGCGGAGAGAAGATTCAAGTATTTTAGTTTCTGAAGAATTCAATATTAAGAAAGTTACGAGTACCAGCCATATTAAAAAAGGATTTCATTTCAAAGCCTTTCAGGACATTTATAAATTTTGCTTCTAACATACACTCAAGAGCCAAAACATTATGACCATCTGTCAATAACGAGTTGGCCCACCTTTGGCGCGCAACACAGCTTCAACCCGCTTTGGCATGGATGCCACAAGTCCTTGGTAGATGGCCGGAGACAGATTGTATCAGATGTTTAAGAACGGCCACGCAAATTAGATATTGCTTTTGTGGTCTTTGAGCTGCCGTCCCAGGACATCCCAAATGTGTTCTATCGGATTGCTATCCGGTGAGTTAGGCGGCCAGGACATTAACTGGAATTCAGCATCATGTTCCTGGAACCACCGAACACAATTTTAGCCTTGTGACAAACGTTGTCCTGTTGGAACATTCCATTTCCAGCTGGAAAAACAGAGGCCATGTAATAGGGGGTGCAACTGGTACGCAATGATGTTTTAGATACCCAAATATTCATGGTCCGCTCTGACCACAAACAACCCAGAGACGCCCAAGAGAACGTCCCCCAAAGCATAATACCGCCACCACCAGCCTGTGCATGACCTACTGTACATTGAGGGAGCAACTGTTCGCCTGGAAGACGGCGTATCCTGACACATATCGGCGTGACATCAATGACAAACCGTGATTCATATGACCAGGCAACTCTCCCCACTGATCCATGGACCAGTCACGATGTTCCCGGCCCAGCGCAGGCGCAGTTTGGCGATAACGCTTGGTTAGCAAAGGCACACGAGTGGGACGTTTACTGCATAGCCCCATATCCAACAGTGTCCGCTGAACAGTGTGCTCCGATACTGTTCTACTTTTTGCATTGTATTGGGCTGTCAGCTGATCCACTGTCTGGATCCGGTTTTGCTACACCATGCGAGACAGTCTCCGACGACCTTTTTTTTCGATAGTGTGTGGACGTCCAACACCATGTCGTCTACTGCTGGTTTCACCGTCATTCATGTTTTGTCTCCTGAGTGTAAAGTGTTACATAATTTTAAAACTTAATTTAATCATATATGCAGATATTGATATGTCTTTAATCTTTCACGATAGGGAAGGGAGATTTACTTTCAAGGTGCATGCATCAGAAACTTTGAAACTACATTTTCCCTAATTGTCTATCTTGGTAAACATCAATGAAAAATTTTTAGTTGAGTCGACAAGATAAGATTGAAGCAAACAATATAATATATTTATATATATATATATATCCAGATCATGAAAAAGCACATGATATAAAACAGAATAGCTTTTCTAACTTCTTTAAACTGACAAATTGTTTCAAACTACCAAATATTCCTGACATATTGAACATTATTAAAAACATAAGACATATTAAAGCACATTATATTAAGATACATAGAAACTGATTTAACAAACATTGAGAATTATCATTTTATGCTGAATGATTAATGAAATAAGTTTTATGATTTCTATAAATAAATGACATAAAATGCTAAAAAAAACATATTTTAATTTTTAAAAATTTTCTGAATTCAAATTTTACACATAAAACGAAAATTAAAATTATCAGTACTCAAATAAACACAGCCTTAAACAATATATTAACACTCAGTGAAATTGAAAATTTGTTGATACGTTAACAATTGTCTTCCGATAGGAATAATTCATTGAAACAATGCGAACTATCTTATAATAGAATATGTAATTTCAACTCTATCTCGCAGGTAACCATTCCAGACGTTCGCTTCATACTTAAATGATAAACATTCCCAGTTCTGTCCCATTAATCCTCCGCATTGTAACAATCCGCATCGGTAATTTTCCCTATTACGCATAATTCCCTATTATTTTCCCCAGTCATTTGTCTATGTTAGGAATAAGACGTTGCTGCTTTATTGGCTGCATGCCTTGCGTGTGCACCTGCCTTTTCAGCTGTTTAATACTTGACTGAGATGGATAAGGAGGGAGAGATGATATGAATGATAGTCTTTATTCTGGGGATAATACGATAATTTTTCTTTGTACAATAACCTTTAATGAATATTTTTTTCCCTTACATTTTTGAACTTCATGTTCCTTGTAACTCATCAAAAACTAACTAAAAAAAGAATGTGTATATGTTTGGTATGTTGTTCTATGGTAATTGTTTGCGCACCTTAGATAATTACTTTCATGTGGATTCCGAACCACTAACAAACATCCAAGCTCCCGCCAGAATTCACACCTGGAATATATGGTATCAAAGGTCATAGTCCTCGCCAATTGACCAGAAGGCCGGTAGTATTAATGAAGTAATATGTTTTATTTATAATTATTTGTAGTAAATGTTGCGATGTAATTTTAAAGCAAAGAATTCATAATAAAAAAATCGCTCAATTATAACCATAGGCATTTGTCTTTGGTGCCTTAAAGCAAGCCCAGGGGTGATTTGGTTTGGTTTGTTTTGTCGCTCTACGGTCATCTTGTGCCCACTTTAGGCTAAACAGACCGGGACCTACAAATTAAAGTGAATCCGAACCACTACAAATATCCATGGCTCCGCCGGGAACTCGAACCCGAAAACTGTGGTACCCAGTGCCAGAGCGCTAGCCACTCGGCCATTCAGGCTCACACTACCCAGCAGGTACGTGTAGCTTGAAGATAAGATAAGGAAATGGAGTAACAATACCCCCGCAAAGCTCTACGTACACATACGGACATACGGAACAAAAAAAAAAAGCTCGATTCGCCCGACTGCAGAGCGCCCGATTCAAACCGATACCTGTGGTACCGAGAGCCCGAGCGCCAGTCACTCGGCCATCAGGACCCTGAATATGCAAAATAATTTGTCTGATTTCAAATGAGATTGACTAAACAGGCACAGGCGTTTTGATAGGTATATTTGGGATGGCAGGAATTTTCCGCCGTGTCTAAGGAAAGGTTAAAAGTCTATATTTGCATAGAGCTGAGAAGTTTCAAATCGATTAACTTGTCTGTTTCAGAACTGCAAGATTTCAACAAGTTGGAGCTTTTCCATGATATTCTTGTAGGATTTAATTAGAAATTTTATAATACAATAATTTTTGAAGGTTGTAAATAATTAATTTAGATAGGCTGAGTTGTCGCTCTACGGACATTTGTGCACATTTTTGGACTAATAAGACCAGGACCTACAGTTTAAAGTGGATTTCAAACCATTCACAAGCATCCATGCCATTGTCGGAATTCGAAAATTAAGCATGTGGTACCAAAGACCACACAGCTCTAGTTATTGCATACAAACTGTGTTTAAGAGTTTATTAGATTATTCCCATCAAAAGTTTGCAATGATCTCTGCTTGCTTGTTTTTTAAAGTCTTTTGGATGGATGCTTTTTTAAACTCCTTTTTTACTAGATGTATACCTCCCTCTTAATCTACTTGTCTTTATTCCGTCGTAAACTTACAATCCACGCCTCAAACAATACACACAATTTACTTTCCGTCCCAACACCCCCACTCGCTTTTCTTTACACACACAACTCTTCTATCTCTGCAAAACTTGTCCGTCAAAGAGCGGTGTTCAACGTTTTCCTCACTTTTACGATTCTGGGCGGCTTTGGCCTCTATCTACTCTGTCAGCAGTAAAACTGGAGCCATAAACTGACACAAAACCTCGTTCCAGAGATGTTTTGTGGGTCCCCCAGCATTCGAGCAATGCTTAAACCCCCTTTTCTCCATCGTAAACAAAAGAAAAAAAAGAATCCCTGGAAATATTCGGTTAAACTTTTTGTTTTATATATTTTTTATAAGCCTCAAAGGAAAAAGCAAACTTCTGAAAAGAATGCATCAGAAATTTTAACGGGTCTTTAAATATTTTTACTGCTACCATGGAGGCAGGGAAAAAACTGCCCTTAAAACTGCTGCAGGATTGTCGACGGAAGAAATTCTGGGATAAATTTACGACTTGCTTTTGGATCCTTGCGAAGTTGGGGTTGCGTTGTTCCGAGGAATTAACTTATCGCGAACGGTTGCAGTTATGTTTCATCCAGATATGAATTCATTAAATAGAGTGGACGCTCAAAGTGTGAGCTATTAAAAGTGGGAGCGGATTCCCTCCTGATCTATATTTCTTCGTGTTTGTCATTAACCGTCAAGAATATCCATTTGCAATTAAGGGAGGTTTCTTAAGACTTTTTCAGGACTTTTTTCTGGCTTCTTTTAGTCCCGGACGGATAATTCAATGATCTGCCATGCAGTTTAGCTACTTTAAACGGTTGTTAACGTTTTAAAAATTGTGTCTGTAAACATCTACTTGAAACTTGTTCGAGATAATTTATTTCGCTTTTTATATTAATGGCATTGCCATCAAACGATCGACTTCATTGTAAGAACTTAAAAATAATCATTATTCGTTTTAGTATATTCAAAAATCATTTAACAATAATTTTTGTATTATAAAGTATAAAGTGCGTTTTTAAGTATTATTAAGTATATTTGTAAGATATTTTATGTGTTATAATTATTATAACAATTTTGTAGGGTCTGAATGACCGCGGGGCCAGCGTTGTGCCTCTCTCGATACCACGTTTTTAGTTCGAGTCAAATCGGGGCCATGGATGTTTGTAGTGGTTCGGAATCCACTTTAAACTGTAGGTCCCGGTCTAATGTGATCATATAGCGTAGAGCCGGCAATCATATCCAGTAAACCATAACCATATATCAGGTTCGAATCGGGCGCATTATGGGGTAGTGTTACTCGCGTCCCTAGAATATCTTCAAGCTACATGTGACCACCGGGTAGTGCTAAATGAGTATCAGCGGAGCAGCCCTTGTGTATGGCATAAGGATTAACTGTCCCTGCATTGCCAGCTGCATTAGAACAACAACAACATTTTGCGTATTATTCTTTTCCATTCCCTAGATTGTTTCGGACAAGTTTTGTGTGAAGTTTTGTGTGCAGATATTTTAAACGATGCACGTTTAATAGGACTTACATTTGACACATATATATTTGTAAAGTCCTAATTAGTTATTACCGATATATTTCTTTTAATTTCTAGGATTCATTTTTCTTTACTATGGAGAAAAGGGGGGTTTAAGCATTGCCCAAACGCTGGGGGACCCACGAAACATTCCTGGAACAAGGTTTTGTGTCGGTTTATGGCTCCAGTTTTACTGCTGACAGAGTAGATAGAGACCAAAGCCGCCCAGAATAATAAAAGTGAGGAAAACGTTAAACACCGGTCTTTGACGGATAAATTTCTGCAGAGATAGAAGAGTCATGCGTGTAAAGAAGAAAAGCGAGTGGGGTGTTGTGACGGAAAGTAAATTGTGTGCATTGTTTGAGGCGTGGATTTTAAGTTTACGACTGGGAATAAAGACAAGTAGATTAAGAGGGCGGTATACATCCACTGAGAAAGGACTTTAAAAGCAAGTAAGCAGAGATGGTTGCATACTTTTGATGGGAATAATCTCATAAACTGTTAAACACAGTTTTACATTGTAAAAGTTTGAATTTAAAAATATAACAAGTCAAATTAACGTTAAAGTCTTTGCTCACTTTTTATCTTTTCTATAATATTACCGTTCATTAGTACTTTGGTAGTGTACTGAAATAAGTTAATTTAATTTTTACACAGAAATATTTTTTAAAAATTTTTAATATGAATATTTTTTTCTGACATTTTTTTTTTAAATTTCATCATAATCATCATCAGCAGTGACGTACAGCTCCATGGTTGGGCAGATTTCAAGACAGGAGATATTATATTTTTAAGGGGTAGGGTTGCCAGTTCTACGATCATATTAGACTGAGATCTAAGGTTTAAAATGGATTTCGAACCTCTTTCAACATCTATAGCACCGCTGACTTTCGATCTCGAAAACTATGGCACCGAGCGATAGAGGTTTTTGGTTTTGTCGATTTGTTTTTTAGTCATCTTTACAACTTTTGCATTAGGGCTAAATAAACCAAGACCTACAGTTTAAAGAAATTTCGAACCACCACAAACATCCATGACACCACCACGAAACCTGTGGTACCGAGCGCTGGCCAATTAGCTACTGGGCCATTCAGACCCCATACTTAAAAATATATTTAATGCCTAATAATACAAATACTTATAGTACAAAATTGTTAAATGATTTTCCAATATACTAAAAGGAATAATGATTCTTTTTAAGTTCTTATAATGAAGTGGATTGTTTGATGGCAGTGCCGTTAATATAAAAAGTGAAATAAATTATATCGAACAAGTTTCAAGTATATGTTAACTGACACAATTTTTAAAACGGTTAACAGCCGTTTAAAGTAGCGGCAGATCATTGAATTATCCATCTGGGACTAAAAGAAACCGGAAAAAAACTCCTTAAAAGCCTCAAGAAACATCCCTTAATTGCAAATGGATATTCTCGACGGTTAATGACAAACCCGAAGAAATATAGATCAGGGGGAATCCGTTCCCACTTTTAATAGCTCACACTTTTAGCGTCCACTCTATTTAATGAATTCAAATCTGGATGAAGCATAACTGCAACCGTTCGCGATTAGTTAATTCCACGGAACAACGCAACCCCAACTTCGCAAGGATCCAAAAGCAAGTCGTAAATTTATCCCAGAATTCCTTCCCTCGCAAATCCTGGGGCAGTTTTAAGGACAGTTTTCCCTGCTTCCATGGTAGCAGTAAAAATATTTAAAGACCCTTTAAAATTTCGATGCATCCTTTCAGAAGTTTCCTTTTTTCCCCTTGGAGGCTTAGAAAAAAAAATATATAAAACAAAAAGTTTAACCGAATATGTTCGAGGATTCGTTTTTGTTTTTCTTTACGATGGAGGAAAAGGGGGTTTAAGCATTGCCCTAAACAAAACATTCCTGGAACAGGTTTTGTGTCAGTTTATGGCTCCAGTTTTATTGCTGACAGAGTAAATAGAGGTCAAAGCCTCCCAGAATAATAAAAGTGAGGAAAACGTTGAACACCGCCCTTTGACGGACAAATTTCTGCAGAGATAGAAGAGTCATGCGTGTAAAGAAAAGCGAGTGGGGTGTTGTGACGGAAAGTAAATTGTGTGCATTGTTTGAGGCGTGGATTGTAAGTTTACGATTGGAATAAAGACAAGTAGATTAAGAGGGCGGTATGCATCCACTGAGAAAGGACTTTAAAAAGCTAGCAAGCAGAGATGATTGCATACTTTTTGATGGGGATATTCTCATAAACTTTTAAACACAATTTGTACGCAGTAAAAGTTTGAATTTAAAAATATAATAAGTCAAATTTAACGTTACAGTCTTAGCTCATGTTTATCTTTTCTATAAAACTAGTGTGCATTAGTACTTTTATAGTGCACTGCAAATAAGCAAATTTAATTTTTTAACTGATTATTTTTTTTAAATTATTGAATATTAATATTTTAGGTGACATTGTTTTTCAAATGTCATCATCATCATAAGTTATGTAATAGCTCCATGGTCAACTAAGGCCGTCTGTATACTGGACTATTTCGAGACAGGAAGTGTTATCATTTTATAGGATAGCGTTTTCGGTCCTATGCTATGCGATCAAATTAGATCGGAACCTGTGATTTAAAATGGATTCAGAACCAACACAAACATCAATGCACCGCCGGTACACTGACCCGAAACCTGTGGTACCGAAAGCCAGAGCGCTAATAACATGGCCATTCAGGCCCCATACTTAAAAATATACATTATAATAATTAAATTATTGTTAAATGATTTTCCAATATAATAAAATGAAACATATGAAGTTTTTAAATTTTTATAATGAAGTTTGTTGTTTGATGGCAGTTACATTAATATAAAAAGTGAAATAAATTTTGAAAACGTTTCAAGCATACGCTAACAGACACAATTTTTAAAAAACGATAACAACCTTTAAAATAGTGTAGCAAATTATTGAATTAACCATCTGGGACTGAAAAAAAACCGGAAAAAAAGTCCTTAAAAGCCTTAAGAAACCTCCCTTAATTGCAAATGGATATTCCTGACGGTTAATGACAAACCCAAGAAATATAGATCAGAGGGAATCCGTTCCCCCTTTTGATAGCTCACACTTTCAGCATCCACTCTATTTAATGAATTTATATCTGGATGAAGCATAACTGCAACAGTTCGCTATAAGTTAATTCCACGGAACAACGCAACCTCAACTTCGCAAGGATCCAAAAGCAAGTCGTAAATTTATCCCGGAATTCTTTCCCTCGACAATCCTGGAGCAGTTTTAAGGGCAGTTTTTTCCCTGCCTCCATGGTAGCAGTAAAAATATTTAAAGACCCTTTAAAATTTCGATGCATCCTTTCAGAAGTTTCTTTTTTCCCCTTTGAGGCTTAGAAAAAATATATAAAACAAAAAGTTTAACCGAATATGTTCGAGGATTCGTTTTTTGTTTTTCTTTACGATTGAGGAAAACGGGGTTTAAGCATTGCCCTAACGCTGGGGGACCCACAAAACATTCCTGGAACGAGGTTTTGTGTCAGTTTATGACTCCAGTTTTACTGCTGACAGAGTAGATAGAGGCCAAAGCCGCCCAGAATCGTAAAAATGAGGAAAACGTTGAACGCCGCTCTTTGACGGAGAAATTTCTGCAGAGATAGAAGAGTTGTGCGTGTGAAGAAACGCGAGTGGGGGTGTTGGGATGGAAAGTAAATTGTGTGCATTGTTTGAGGCGTGGATTGTAAGTTTACGAAGGGGAATAAAAACAAGTAGATTAAGAGGGAGGTATACATCCGCTAAGGAAGAGCTTTAAAATTTCAAGCAAGTAAGAAGAGATGATTGCATACTTTTGATGGGAATAATCTCATAAACTGGTAAACACAGTTTACATGCAATAAAAATTTGAATCTAAAAATATAATAAGTTAAATTTAACGTTAAAGTATGCTCAATTTTATATTTTCTGTAAAATTGTAGTTAACTTATACTTTGATAGTATACTGAAAATGAGTTAATTTAATTAATAAACTGAAATATTTAAAAGAGCATTTTACTTTTAATATTTTGTTTCTGACATTGTTTTAAGTAAATTTCATCATTATCACCAGAGACGCAACAGCCCCAAGGTGCGCCAAGGCCGTCTGCCTGTCAGCAGATTTTGAGACAAAAAAGTTTTATCTTTATACGGAATAGTGTTGTCCCGCCTACACCCAACGTTCTGCAATCATATAAGATCGGGACAAAGTGGGATTCCGAAGAACTACAAACATCCACGTTATCACCGGGACTCGATCCCGAAAACTAACTCCCAGCGCCAGAAGTTTTTGGTTTTGTCACTCTACGGTCATTCTGTACACACGAGGGCGAAACACACTGGGACATACAAATTAAGGGGGATTCGAAACACTCACAAACATCCATGCCACAGTCCCGATTTGAATCTGAAGCCTGTGGTACCAAAGTACAGATTATTACTATATTAATAGTTCAATAAAGTATTTCTATTTTGTTTTTAATAAAAAATTGTATCAGAAAATTTATATTGAATGGATGGATTAGCTTTCCACATGTAATAGAACTGATTTTTGAAAATTTTTATTATTCAATGAATTTCAAGAAATTAAAATGCAACATATTGGAAGACGAATGAGCTAATAAAAACCTTTTTACAGCTTTTGCAGCAAAAGATCAAAAGAAATTTAATTTAATTTGAAGAAATTCTAAACTCATATCCACTAATAAATTCCACAATCTATTAACCCCTTTCATTTAATTAATTAAATCACAGAACATAATACTACTACTAAAATGATCGTTTTATTCTCCATTATAATGCAAAATTATTGTTAAATGATTTTCCAATACACTAAAATGAATAACGATAATTTTTAAGATCTTATGATGAAGTAGATCGTTTGATGGCAGTGCCATTAATATAAAAAGGGAAATAAATTATATCGAACAAGTTTCAAGTATATGTTAACAGACACAATTTTTAAAAACGCTAAAAACCGTTTAAAGTAGCGAAGCAGCACGGCAGATCATTGAATTACCCATCCGGGACTAAAAGAAACCGGGAAAAAAAGTCCTTAAAAGCTTCAAGAAACCTCCCTTAATTGCAAATGGATATTCTCGACGGTTAATGTCAAACCCGAAGAAATATAGATCAGGAGGGAATCCGTTCCCACTTTTAATAGCTCACACTTTGAGCGTCCACTCTATTTAATGAATTCATATCTGGATGAAGCATAGCTGCAACCGTTCGAGATAAGTTAATTCCACGGAACAACGCAATCCCAACTTCGCAAGAATCAAAGCAAGTCGTAAATTTATCCCGGAATTCCTTCCCTCGACCATCCTGAAGCAGTTTTAAGGGCAGTTTTTCCCCTGCCTCCATGATAGCAGTAAAAATATTTAAAGACCCTTTAGAATTTCGATGCATCCTTTCAGAAGTTTCCTTTTTCCTTTGAGGCTTAGAAAAAAAATATATAAAACAAAAAGTTTAACCGAATATGTCCGAAGATTCTTTTTTTGTTTTTTCTTTACGATGGAGGTAAGGGGGTCTAAGCATTGCCCAAACGCTGGGGGACCCACAAAACATTCCTGGAACGAGGTTTTGTGTCAGTTTATGGCTCCTGTTTTACTGCTGACAGAGTAGATAGAGGCCAAAGCCTCCCAGAATCGTAAAAGTGAGGAAAGCGTTGAACAGCGCTCTTTGACGGACAAGTTATGCAGAGATAGAAGAGTTGTGCGTGTGAAGAAACGCGAGTGGGGGTGTTGGGATGGAAAGTAAATTGTGTACATTGTTTGAGGCGCGTATTTAAAGTTTAAGATGGGAATAAAGACAAGCAGATTAAGAGGGCGCTAAAAATCCAGTGAGAAAGAACTTTAAAAATGCAAGCAAGCAGAGATGATTGCATACTTTTGATGGGAATAATATCATAAGCTGTTAAACACAGGAAAAGTTATTATATTTTAAAATTCAAAGTCAAATTTAACGTTACAGTCTTAGCTCATTTTTATGTTTTCCATAAAACTAGTGTTCATTAGTACTTTGATAGTGTACTGAAAATAAACGAATTTAATTTTTTAACCGATTATTTTTTTAAAAAATTGAATATTAATATTTTGTGGGACATTGTTTTTTTTAATTTGATCATCATCATCATGAATTACGTAACAGTTCCATGGTCAACTATGGCCGTCTGCATACTGGCAGATTTCGTGACAGGAGGTGTTATCATTTTAGAGGATATTGTTGTTGTCGGTCCTACGCTATATGAACAAATTAGACAGGGAACTGCGATTTAAAGTGGATTCAGAGTCACAACAAACATTAATGCACCGCCGGTACACAAACCCGGAACCTGTGGTACCGAAAGCCATAGCGCTAACCACATGGCCATTCAGAGCCCATAGTTAAAAATATACGTAATAATACAAATTATTGTTAAATGATTTTCTAATATAATAAAATGAAATAAATGAAGCTTTTAAGTTTTTACAAGGAAGTGGATCATTTGATGGCATTAATATAAAAGTGAAATAAATTATCTTGAACAAGTTTCAAGCATACGTTAAAAGACACAATTTTTAAAAACGTTAACAACCTATTAAAGTAGTAAAACAGCATGGTATGTCATTGAACTATCCATCCGGGACTAAAAGAAACCGTACAAAAGTCCTTAAAAGACTCAAGAAACCTCCTTAATTGCAAATGAATATTCCTGAGGAATCCGTTCCCAGTTTTAATAGCTCACACTTTGAGCGTCCACTCTATTTAATGAATTCATATCTGGATGAAGCATAACTGCAACCGTTCGCGATAAGTTAATTCCACGGAACAGCGCAACCCCAACTTCGCAAGGATCCAAAAGCAAGTCGTAAATTTATCCCAGAATTCCTTCCCTCGACCATTCTTGAAGCAGTTTTAAGGGCAGTTTATTCCCTGCCTCCATGGTAGCAGTAAAAATATTTAAAGATCCTTTAGAATTTCGATGCAACCTTTCAGAAGTTTCCTTTTTTCCCCTTTGAGGCTTAGAAAAAAATATAAAACAAAGAGTTTAACTGAATATGTCCGAGGATTCGTTTTTTTTTTTTTCTTTACGATGGAGAAAAGGGGTTTAAACATTGCCCGAACACTGGGGGACCCACAAAACATTCCTGGAACGAGGTTTTGTGTCAGTTTATGGCTCCTGTTTTACTGCTGACAGAGTAGATACAGGCCAAAGCCTCCCAGAATCGTAAAAATGAGGAAAGCGTTGAACAGCGTTCTTTGACGGACAAATTTCTGCAGAGATAGAAGAGTTGTGCGTGTAAAGAAAAGCGAGTGGGGTGGTGGGATGGGAAGTAAATTGTGTGCATTTTTTGAGGCGTGGATTGCAAGTTTACGACGGAATAAAGACAAGTAGATTAAGAGGGAGGTGTACATCCACTGAGAAAGAACTTTAAAAAGATAGCCAGCAGAGATGATTGCACATTTTGGATGGGAATAATCTCATAAACTGTTAAACACAGTTCGTATGCAGTAAAAGTTTGAATTTAATAATATAATCAAATTTTATGTTAAATTATTCGCGCATTTTTATCTTTTCTATAAAACTAGCGTTCATTAGTACCTTGATAGCGTAAGCTAACGTAATTAATTATTTAACGGAAATATTAAAAAAACACATTTCAAATTTAATATATTTTGAACATTATGTTTTGTTAAATTTACTGGGACCTAATGGCCTAGTAATTAACGTCCTAGTGTTGGGTGTCTCTTGTTTCAAAGGTGCTAGTCCTTGAGGGAATGATTGCAGTGGCAATGAATGATTGCAGTGGTTTGAAATCCACTTTAAGGCGTAGGTCCCGGACTAATATGGGTGTAAAGCATTGGGGCGTAGTGCTGACAAACCTAGCCCGTAGAAAGAAGCCTGTTCTTCATTAAAAATTACTAACATAAATGTATCCACTAAAAATTTACTGACAGTTATTTCCTAAATCACTGACTTTAAAGAAGCAATAAAGATGAAGAAAAAAATGTTTTTTAAAGTTATATAAGTTTGTTTCTAGGCAAGTAAAATCAAAAAGGATAAACCAAAAAAAAAATTATTAATTCATTCAAGAATTACTATCTAACATAAATAAATTCCACTAAAATTTACTGAAAGTTGTTCCCTAAATCATCTATTCTTAAAAGTATTTTTTTCTTCATCTTTATTGTATCTTAATCTAAAAAAATTCACCAACCTAACTTCAATCACCTTTTCCTTTACTCTTTACATTTCTACAATCCTTAAGTACATTTTGCCGAGATAAGACCCGATTGCACATCACGCGATTCGACTATTTCTGCGCCATTTTCGAAACTTCTTTTTTTCCCCCTTTGAAGACGAAAATATTCTGCCCACCTCTTCTTTCGCCCATATTTTTGGTAGAAATCAGAAAATATGGCCCACATGACTCGAATTTTATAACTCGCTCCCCAAAAGACTTCACATTGATTGCAGGACCATTTCAATAACGTTGGATAGAAAGAAAAAAAAAAAAATATGAGCCAAGAAATATTAGGATGGGGATTATATCGGATTCAAAAAATCCCTACCAGTCTGAAGTTCTTCCATACTTTCCATGATGATAATCTTAGAAATAAAAAATGTTTTATCCCTTGATATAAAGTGGAGGAGAAAAAAATATAATTCAGTCTATTCCTGCATACTAAAAATATTTGGTGGATGAAATATACTCAGAAACATAATATGCAAAATATACTAATATAATATATAAATAAATAATAAAAAGTTTTAGAATATTTTTCTGTTTTCAAACATAAGAATGAATTTTTTTTTTTTGGTATTAGTACGAATCCACCATGTCTTCTCAAAAACAAAATATAGCTAACTGGAAAGAGTTTATGGTTGATAGTCTCCTTTCAAATACGGATTAGTTGTTACATTACACTTTGAACTTTGCACGTATTTTTCAAGGACATATTTCCGATATGTTAGACTTTTGACAAGTTTTTTTGGCCCATTAGACTTTGGAACCGATAATGGGAGTGGGAAAAGGAGAAAAGGAAGTGACAGTCGAGAGAAGAGTTCCAAGGTAGATTTGGTTTGTCGTTCTACGGTCACTTTATGAACACTTTAGGCTAATTAGACCGGGACCTACATTTTAACGGGGATTACGAAACACTAACAAACATCCCCGCCATCGCCAGGATTCGAACCTGAAACCTGTGGTACCGAAAGGCAGAGCACTAGCCAATTGACCATCAGGTCACAAGAGCCCAAAGAAGTACCCAGGATAAAAAAGGAGGATAAAAAGCTCGAAATATCAGACATGGTCTACTATATAACTAGATCTAAGTTAGTTTCAAAGTAAATAAAATCAAAAGGGACAAAAATTCATTTAAAAATTATCTATCCACTAAAAATTTACTGAAAGTTATTCTCTAAATCAATCATTTCTTTAAAATATTTTTCCTTCATCTTTATTGTATCTTAATCTAAAAACAATTCACCAACCCACTTCAATCACCTTTCCCTTTATTCTTTACATTTCTACAATCCTTAAATACATTTTGCCGAGATAAGACCCGATTGCACATCACGCGATTCGACTATTTCTGCGCCATTTTCGAAACTTCTTTTCTCCCCTTTGAAGACGAAAAATATTCTGCCCACCTCTTCTTTTCGGCCATATTTTGGGTAGAAATAAGAAAATATGGCCCACATGACTCGAATTTTATAACCCGTTCCCCAAAAAGACTTCACATTGATTGCGGGGCCATTTCAATAACGTTGGACAGAAAATAAAAAAAAGAAAAATAGAAGCCAAGAAATATTAGGATGGGGATTATATGGAATTCAAAAATCCCTACCAGTCTGAAAGGTTTTTTATCCCTTCCATGATGATAATCTTTGAAATAAAAATATTTATTACTTTATATAAAGTGACGGAGAAATAAAATATATTTCTGTATATTCTTGCATACTAAAAGCAGTTGGAGATAGTAAGCAAGAAACATACTATGCAAATCATGGTAATATAATATATAAATAAATAATAAAAAGTTGTTGAATATTTTTCTGTTTTCATACAAAAGAATGATTTTTTGTTTCTTTTGGTATTAGTAAGGTTCCACCATGTCTTTCAGAAACAAAATATAGCTAACGAGGAACATTTGAAGGTTGATAGATCCTCATTTCAAGGATCCTTACACTAAACTTTGGACTTTGCACATTCTTTTCAAGGACGGGTTGATCTTTACGTTAGATTTTGAATTTACAGACTTTCCCCATGACATTTGTCACGCTTACTATGTTTCAGGAAGGATTTTAAAATAAAATTTGCAAAAAAAAAAAATATCTTCAAATAGTTGCAAATGAAATGAGCACTCTCAGAGTCATCTTAACAACATCGAAATATATTGTTCCATTTCAACATTAAAACCTTTCTAACAAATTTCACAGAAAAAATATTGTGCATTTCCAAAATTTATAAAATCAACAAACTATTTTAAAATTAAATTGCCATCTGGATGCAAATAGCTATTGATAAGTTATTGATAAATCCAAAGTATTGATCAAATTTTATCCAACCATCCCTTTAAATTTTAAATTGACAATACTATAGAAATTATGTTAATTAATGAATTAAAACCTAGAATAAATAGGCCTAATAATTAAGATAATAGAACATCCAGGGTAACCTGTATCCCTTAGCAAATAAAATCTAAACACGAAAAAAGATGTAACAATCACAAATACCCAAAAATTTCAACATAATTATCCATATTAAAAACTAAAATTATCCACAAAAATTAACTAAAAACTAAAATTATCCATTAAAACATAAAATTATCCACATAAAATTAGCAACATATATTAGTAGTTTGGGAACCGCTGCAATATATTGCCTAATTGTAAAACATCTTGTAAAAACAAAATGTTAATTACCATTTACAAGAAGTTGATGTCATTATTTAGCCAGTTCATTGAGATAAATGATCCACACACCCAATAATTAAGATAATAGATCTCCAAGGTATAAATTATATCATTTAATAAATGAAACCTCACCATTAAAAAAGATTCTGTAACAAGAACAAATACCCCCCAAAATTCAACAAAGTTATCTACTTGCAGTTTTTTGAACCACTACAATATATTGCCTATCTTTATTGTAAAACATCTTGTAAAAGCAAAATGTTAATTATCATTTACAAGAAATTAATGTCATTATATATACTGTTCATCGAGACAAATGCACCACCCACTCTTCAAGCAAGAAATAATAGAAGAAACACCCAAGAACATCCAAACATTTAATTATCACTTAACCCAACCACCTTCTTTTAAAGTCTGCATTATGCAGTTACATGATGGAACTCCAGTCTTCAAAACCGTGATCTGTCTGCACCTTTGAATAATGCATTCCACGGCTGCTCCGTCGTAATTTAAGGTAGGCCCTTTACGAGTTTGCAAAGGGTTTTGAAATTTATGGGAGAGTAGGGCAAAAGATGGGGATGTGCGTTTTCCCGGGCCATTTAGGTCGGAGATAAAATTAGATGTTTGCGGAGATACTACAGCAGCGAGAGCCAGCGTGGTAGGTGGCGGCCATCTTGGGCTGCATGCGATGGTGCTTCGTTCTGTCAATGTTGCGGAAGCGCTTGGATAGAGTGCTGTGGGGATTTATTTAAGACTTCATCGTGCTTCGTATTAAGCAACAATGGCGGAGAGAGGGCAATTTAATTTGAATACCGGAATCTCAGTCCTTATAAATGCTTGCAAAATTGTCTGCATAATGTGGTTTTTTAGTATATGATGTATCCAGGTGGCCGGAATTGAATTTGAACACTTTCAGTACTTTAAATGCAATTATTTTTATGCGTATAATTGTTCCTCTCGATTTTTAGTAAGTCATTTTGGGTAGGAATTTGACCTTTATTGTTTCACATACTTTTTGTTGTTATTTTCAGAAAATAATCCAGATTTGAAGCAAAAGCTTCATACAATGTATAAGGTGATCCGTTAAGTTAGATAGACATTAAAGATTATTAATTTGTTAAAAATAATGATTAAATTATGCAGGTTGTATCGAAATGATTTTTTGTTAATAAAAATTAATAGAAGAATCTATTCTTTCAACAATAAATTGCGCTATCCTTTAAACAGTTATGCTTTTATAGTATGTAAAAATACGTTAGGGGGAAGTTAAAGACTAATAAATGTTCAATAAGTTGTCCGTTATTAATTAACATAATTGTTATACGAAGCACCATACTATGTATAACATGAAAAAAATTTTGGTGGTATGACGTATAATTTATGGAATTCAACTTTCAAAGGTATCAACGATGCGATTTTTCAAGGGTAAATTCAGAGACGCATACAACCAAATATCATAAACTGTGAGGTCGCGAGATCTGTATGGCCATACATGAGCAAATTATCGGTTAAGGGCACTGTTCTCCCCGAATCAAATCAAGATTGGACAGGATGGCTGAGTTTCTATGTGCATTGCATACATTTATGTACTTTCTTTATCTCGTCTCAAATATAATATCTTTCTTCCTTTTACATTGTCTTTGTTTGTAATTTTACAGCATCTACTGCTACTGTCCCAATTCTTTATCAGATGATGCTCCTCTTCTAATTATGTTTTCAAAATACTTTAATTGCTCCACCCACTCTTCAAGCAAAAAATAATAACAGAAACACCCAAAGAACATCCAAGCATTTAATTATCACTTAACCCTTCTTTTAATGTCTGCATTATACAGTTACACGACGGAACTCTCCAGTCTTCAAAATCGTGATCTGTCTGCACCTTTGAATAATGCATTCCGTGGTTGCTCTGTCGTAATTTAAGGTGGTCCTTTACGAGTTTGCAAAAGGGTTTTAAAAATTTATGGGCGAGTAGGGCAAAAGATGGGGATGTGCGTTTTCCCGGGCCATTTAGGTCGGAGATAAAATTAGATGTTTGCAGAGATACTACAGCGGCGAGAGCAACGTGGTAGATGGCGGCCATCTACTTGGGCTGCATGCGACTGGTGCTTCGTTCTGTCAATCTTGCGGAAGAGCCTGGATAGAGAGCTGTGGGGATTTATTTAAGACTTCATCATGCTTTGTAGTAAGCAACAATGGTGGAGAGAGGGCAATTAAAATTGTCTGCGTAATGTGGTTTATATGATGTATCAAGGTGGCCGGAATTTAATTTGAATACTCTCAGTCCTTAAATAAATAAATGCTTGCAATTATTTTACTGCAGTATAATTGTTCCTCTTGATTTTTAGTAAATCATTTTGGGTAGGGATTTGTTATTTAATATTTCACCTAATTTATTTTATTGTTAAAAAAAAGCCAGGTTTGGTTCGTGGTTCTATGGTCATTTTTGTGCACACTTTAGGCTAATTAGACAGGAACCTACAGTTTGGCGTGTATCCCGAACCAATAACTAACATCTTTACCACCACCAATATTCGAACCTGAAGCCTGTGGTACCAAAGGCCATCCATCAGGTCGCCAAAGAATGATATGAAATGAAACGTATGAAAATTGAAATGAATTGTATAAAATGAAAATTATGGTAAAAAATTTTTGGGAAACTGTATTATGAAAAAGAAGTCCAATCTTTTGTTTGAAAACAGAAACATATTCGACAGTATTTCGTTATTTATTTATATATTATATTAGCATGTTTTGCATAGTATATTTCTTCCTCTGAATGCTTTTAGTATGCATGAGTAGACTGAATTATATTTTTTTTTCTCCAGCACTTTACATCAAGTAATAAATATTTTTTATTTCAAAGATTATCATCATGGAAGGGATAAAAAACTTCAGACTGGTAGGGATTTTTGAATCCGACAATAATCCCCGCCTAATATTTCTTGGCTTAGATTTTTTTATTTTATTTTCTGTCCAACGTTATTGAAATGGCCCTGCAATCAATGTGAAGCCTTTTTTGGGGAACGAGTTATAAAATTCGAGTCATGTGGGCCATATTTTCTTATTTCTATCCAAAAATATGGCCGAAAGAAGAGGTGGGTAGAATATTTTCGTATTCAAAGGGGGGAAAAAAGTTTCGAAAATAGCGCAGAAATAGTCGAATCGCGTGATGGGCAATCGGGTCTTATCTCGGCAAAATGTACTTAAGGATTGTAGGAATGTAAAGAATAAAGGGAAAGGTGATTGAAGTGGGTTGGGGAATTGTTTTAGATGAAGATACAATACAGATGAAGAAAAAAATATTTTTAAGAAATGAATGATTTATTGAGCTAACTTAGAGTGGATTTATTTATGTTAGAAAGTAATTTTTATTTAATGAATTATTATTTTTTTTTTTTCCTTTTTTGATTTTACTTTCCTTGAAAATGACTTATATAGTAGTTTGTTATTAGACCAAGCCTTCTAATAATGCGAGCTTTATTTAATTTTTTTTTAAAGATACAGATGTTTAAAAAGTTTCTGTTATTGATGCTAACTATATGATTTAGGAAATAACCGACAGTAAATGTTTAATGGATCCATTTATGCTGGATCGTAATTTTTAATGAATTATAAATTTTTTCTCTTTTTATATTTTTTATGTTATTTTCCTTGAAACTGACTTATATAGTAGTTAGTTGTTAGACCACTTCTGATGATGCGAGATTTATTTTAATTTTTTTTTTTTTTTTTAAAGTCAGATATTTTTTAAATTTTTGTTATTGATGCTAACGTATGTTTAAATTAATGAAAAAAAAAGAGATGATAGTAATTTATTTATAATTTTGTTTATAAATCTACAACTCTTGTTTTTAAAATCTTATTCTGTAAGTACAAATTACCAAATAGTTAAAAATGTAACATTAATTTTAGTTAAAAATTTAACTACAATTCAAATAAATCAGTTGGTTCTATCTCTGTTTTTCTTGCCTTCCTAATACTGTATCAGAATTTTTAGCATACAATAAATTACAGAGGGGCTACAATAAGAAAAATCGTAACACGAAAAACAAGATCCGGTCTACTAACATGGATTCGTTTTAATGTGTTGTTGTTCTAATGCAGCTGGCAATACAGAGACAGTTAATCTTTATGCTATTAGCAAGGGCTGCATTGATGTAACTCATTTAGCAACTCCCAGCGAGCATGTGTAGCTGAAAGAGATACTACGGACGCGTGTAACACTTCCTCCGTAAAGTTCTACGATCCTGTTAGACGAGCCAAAGGTTTAAAGTGGATGCCGAACATCTACAGACATCCATGGAACCACCGAGACTCCAACCCGAAACCTATGGTCCCGAGCGCCAGAGAGCTAGCCACTCGATCATCAGGCTTTTTAATGTTTTGTCGTAGAAAATCTTCGAAAATTTATCATAGCACTTATTGTATAAATTAATATTTATTGTAATATTTGTCATTTTAAAATCTTTATATCACTGAAATTTATGAATTTTTTTTATTTTATAATTTTTAATTTTACAACCATAAAATTATATTCATTTATTTTTGCCGTATCCCATTATTTTTATAAAATTATAATAATGCAGAATAAAATTTACTATATTAGATGTGAAAAATTTGGAGATGGGAAAAAATTTACTGTTCTTTATTACTAGGTAATATTTCATCCTAAGGTTTGAAGATAATTATAATAATTCTCATATAATGTCGTCAACTTATTTAAAATAATAGTCACATTCATACGGAATACAACACTTTGTTTCACATAGTATTGCTGGTTATGAAAAAGTTAATCATAGTATAAGATCATTATTAGAGGTTTAAAGTTTATAATCTCTTATTAAAGAGAGGATTTTCAAAATGTATTGATCTGAGCTAAAAAAGGAAAACAAGACAGATTAGAACATTTAAATAAATGTAACAAAGAACAAATAACCACAAATAAAAGATTCTTCTGATGAAGAACTACTTAATTTATAACATAATCAGTACTGTTTTTATTTTCTTCAAAAAAAAAAAAATCTTAACCATACTTCACTCGGAGAAATAATACAAATGGTATTATTAATTTACTCTCACTTAAAAACATCTGTGTGTATGTATAATTGAAAACATATTTAAAGAAACTGAATGATTGAATGTAACTTTAACATAGAATGAATATAACTTGAAGTGTTAAACAAAAACGCAAGAATATAACCAACTTAAATATTTTTTTCTTTGACTATAAAACTATTAAGCTGTTCATATTCTACATAAAGCAGCCTTTATTCAAACAACAAGAATTTCTTTTTTAAAAAGATATTCGTATATTTTGTAAATTTTAACTTTAAAGTAGAATTATTATATTATTTTTTTATATTTTTCGTATGATAAAAATCAATTTATCGCACACTATGGAAATGTGCAAAAAGTTAAAAACAAATAAATCAATAAAGCATTTACAACAATTTCAAACAACTTTTAAATCAACTGCGATCATATTTATTCTATAATATATACTTACTAAATAGTGGATGAATTAAAAAGGAAAAAAAAAAAATAATAGGAAAAAAATTATTGTCCTTTTTGTAAAAATAATAAACACTTTTGAATAGGAAAAAAAAAATAATTTGCAGTAATTAAAAATTTAGACACAGAATCAATAGAATTTCTATTCAAATTTACTTTTATTGCTATATTTTCTCCAACTTTTTTAATTCCACCATTTATTACAAGCATTTAAAAGAAATAAAAAAATCAGAATAATCTACAATAAAATGAATTTTTTGGGAGGGTAAATAGAGATTTATTAAAAGCAAAACTATAGAAAAAAATGAAATAGTACACGACGCTTTTTCAATTTAAAATAATCGAGAAATAACGAGGATTGTTGAATAAAAAAGAAAAATAGTCTTTCATGGTTTTTTTTTAGAAGAATAAAATGAATTGTTTTTTTCTGTTGGTTATGTTGTACGGAATTTAAAAAATTGCCGTCAGTCATCATTTCTTTGGAAAAAAATAAATAAAGATAAAGGAAAAATTTGAAGGTAAAAAGTCTGAAAAACATTTTCCGGATTTATAAAAATGAGTTGTCTCCCTTGAAAACAATTGCGTTAACAATAGAATATTGATAAAAATTATTAATTTTCCTACACATATATTTTTGCAATTCTATAATGCATTTATTATATATATATATATATTTATATTTTATTATTATCATCCAACAATTATTTGATTTTATATTTTATATTTATTTTTATTCAAATCATGTATTTTTCTAGAATAGACTTTTTTTAATATTAATATCTACACACATAAGTTTTCAAAAAAATTATAATTCCTTTATTAAATACAAAATTATAAATTTTTTTGTGAACATTGTAATATGAAATATTTTTAATATATTTATTATACTATTTATTATATTATATTTATCATATTATTATTCTATATCACATTTATTTTATATAACCCTCCAAAAATTATTAAGTTATATTTGATAATTATTTTTATTCATATCGAGCATTTTACAGAAATAGAATGTTTTTTAATAATAACATCTGTACAAATAAATTTTTAAAAATTTTCTAATTTATTTATTAAATGCAAAATTAACTTTTTTGTAAAATGTTGTAATATAAAATAATTTGAATAGATTTTACACTATAAAATCTATATCTCGAAGTATGAGTTTCATAATATTTGCTTTAATTTCTAAAGAAACGTTATATTTAATAATTTAAACGAAAATTGAGTATTTCTTAATAATGTTGGTAAAAGGTAACAATAACCAGTGCCACAATGCTAAAACGAAGAGTGATCAGTGTTAAAAAAGAACAATATCCAGCACAACAACACAATAATAAGAATAACAATAACCAATGCTAAAAAAAAAAAACAATATCCTGTGCAACAACACAATAATAAAAATAAGAATGTTTATTGTTATTCTTATTATTGCGTTATTTACACACCTTTGGCGTTCAGGAGAAATGGTCTGGCGACCTCAAAACTATCACCCGTGAGGAAGCACACTGTAACCACATACTTCTGTTGCTAAACATTTAGTTTAGTCTCTCAATACGAGAGGAAATATATTTAGCGTAATCTTGCGTATTAGTTGGCTTACAGACTATCCCGGAGAGATAGTATATTTCGCGCATCCTTTTCGCCGCCGAGCATCGGATTTTTGCCTTAAAAGTGGAATACTATAATTATATGTCTTTAAATGTGTTAAATAGTGTATGTTTTTAATTATATGTATGTAGTTTTTGTGCGTGTGTTAATAAAGCTATGAGTTCTCCAAACTGTGCCTCAAGTATCTCAATCCAACCACAACTCAGTTATAATCTAGTGCCCAACCTACAGACTAAAATTTAAACTTATTTTGTACCATTAACTACAATAATAAATCTATAAAACGTATTAAAAGTTGAAATTCCAGTTATAGAGAGTTGCCAGTTGCCACCAGTTTACAGAGTGTTGCCAACTCAAGTTCGATAAAAAATAGACTTTTATTGCTCTAAAGGCCAGATTTGGGGCACGAAGCATATGATGACAACTTGGAAGGCAAGAGGTTACGGTGACGGGTATGTTTTATTTATTAAACTGAGCGTCAGTGGAAAAAGAGCCTTTTAGCACATTTTTCGAAGAAAAATTATTTTTATTTATTTATATTTTTTTTTTTTTTCTTCTCCTTTTACTTTTCGAACACGCGCATAAAATTTCTATTTCCAATAAAAATTTTAAGTGTTAGCAAAGATTTCAAAATACCCTAGACAGTTAGAAAAACTAAAATATTTTTTTCTTCTTCTGAAGTACTACATTGGAGAGAAATATATTTCAGAAAAGATTCAGAAAGAAACTCGAGGATTTCATTTGAAGATGCCAATAACAAGAAATACATATCGAGAAAAACAGATCTTTTTTTTTTTCATTCCTTCTGGTAGAATATGTGTGAAAAAGTAACAGAAATTCCTCTACTTTTGAAATAAATTATTGAAATTCGAACAGCAAAAAACTCCCGACCGATTCACTGCAGATAAAAATGAGATGAAAATCCAGTTGGTGGCCTGTCAGAGTGCTGCGATGACATATTCTGCCATCGCACAGTTCATGCAATTCAAATGAATTTTAAATTAAATGCAGCAGGCACTCTGAATACCTCAGAATTAAATTTGACAAATATTTTTTTCCTCATTTTAAATATAGAAATTTAATGCATGTTCACTTTTATCAAATGCTATATTTATAAGTAAGACATTTGATAAAGTCTTATAAATTAAATGTGAAGAATATTACACATACATATGACTGTAGAACTACAGAGGTAAAAATTCAGCTAACACTTTTTAATTTGTTTATGGTTAAAATTTATGATAATATGTAAAATATTTTACGGGTCTAAATGGCGGAGTGTCTAGCGCTCTGGTGCCACAGGTTTCACGCTCGAGTCCCGGGATGCCATGTATGTTTGTAGTGGTTCGGAATCCATTTAAAGCCGTAAGTACCGGTCTCATATGACCGTAAGTTAGTCAAGGAGCCAAGTCAGACTTCTACCTACGGGTGCTCTATAACAGCAGAAATTGTCACCTTTCCCTTCAATCACGAGTTCATACGGTTTCTACCCATTGGGATAAGAAACCACAGCAACAATATTATTTTACGTCATGGAAGGGATAAGTGCACCATTAATAACTTTTTTAATTATTATTAGAGAGCCTGAGAACTCTTCATGTCAGCTTCGGATGCGAGTCTCTGTGGCACCTTTGATGTTTATAAGGTTTGGAATGAACTTTAAACTGTAGGTCCCAGTCTGGGCGAAATTATCAGTTGGTCCCAATACTTTACACGAAAAGAAGTACAGCGTAATCATGCTCTTCTGTGAGAAACGTTTAGTTTACAGTCTCTCCCCGGAGAGGAAGTATATTTCGCGCATCCTGCTCGTAGCCGAGTATCGGATTTTCGCCTTAGAAGTGGAATACTATAATTATATGTTTTTAAATGTGTTAAATAGTGTATGTCTCTAATTATATGTATGTGGTTTTTGTGCGTGAGTTAATAAAGCAGTGAGTTCTCCAAAGTGTGCCTCAAGTATCTCAATCCAACCACAACACAGTTATAATCTGGTACCCAACCAACAGACTAAAAATTAAACTTATTTT
Organism: Caerostris extrusa; assembly: GCA_021605095.1. Lineage (NCBI taxonomy): Eukaryota > Metazoa > Arthropoda > Arachnida > Araneae > Araneidae > Caerostris > Caerostris extrusa. Next base: position 65,696 of record BPLR01005420.1, on the reverse strand, counting down.
GTACCATTAACTACAATAATAAATCTATAAAACGCATTAAAAGTTCAAATTCCAGTTATATAGAGTTTCCAGTTGCAGTTACCGCCAGTTTACAGGTGCAGCAACTCAAGTTCGATAAAAATACACTTTTTATTGTTCTCAAGGCCAGATTTGAGACGAAGCATATGATCACAACTTGGAAGGTAAGAGGTTAGGGTGACGGGTATGTTTTATTTATCAAACTGAGCGTCAGTGGAAAGAAGCCTTTTTAGCACCTTTTTGCGAAGAAAAATTATTTTTATTTATTCACATTTTTTTCATTCCTTTTACTTTTTGAACACGCGCATGCAATTTCTATTTCAATAAAAATTTTAAGTGTTATCAAAGATTTCATAGTACCCTAGACAGTTAGAAAAACTAAATTTTTTTTTTTGAAGTACTACATTGGAGTGAAATATATTTCAGAAAAGATTCAGAAAGAAACTCGAGGATTTCAGTTGAAGATGCCAATAACAAGAAATACATATCGAGAAAAACAGATCTTTTTTTTTTTCATTCCTTCTGGTAGAATAGTGTGAAAAATAACAGAAAATCCCTACACTTTTGAAATAAATTATTGAAATTCGAACAGCAAAAAACCCCGACCGATTCACTGCAGATAAAATGAGATGAAAATCCAGTTGGTGGCCTGTCAAAATGCTGCGATGACATATTCTGCCATCGCACAGTTCATGGAATTCAAATGAATTTTGATTAAATGCAGCATCGACTCTGAATACCTCAGGATTAAATTTGACGAATATTTCTTACTCATTTTAAATGTAGAAATGAATATTTTACTTTTATCAAATGTTATATTTATAAATAAAGCATTCGATAAATTCTTATAAAATAAATGTGAAAAATTACACATACACATTAATGCACAACTACAGAGTTAAAAAGTCAGCTACTAACATTTTTACTTATTTATGGTTAAAATTTATTACAATATGTATAGTATTTTATACGTAAGCGATAGGGGATCGTTAAATAAATATTGTAATTTTCATTAGAAATTCTAATAACCGGTGTCTGGCAATCTATGCCATAAGTTCCGGGTTTGAGTCCCGGCGGTGCCATGGATGTTTTTAGTGGTTCAGAAACTTTAAACTGCAGGACCCTGTCTGTTTAGCCCTCGTGTGTATAAGATGACAGTACAGTGACAAATCAATCCAAATCCTCGTACACACTAGCAAGAGCGCCCCTGTGGCGTTCAGGAGAAAATGTCAGTTGGCCTCAGACTTTCACCCGAGAAGAAGTACAGCGTAACCATGCCTCTAATAATTTTTAATGTCGGATCAACTTGTACATTGTATGAAGCATTTGCTTCAAATCTGACTACATTTTTCATAACAAAAAAGTTAGGTGAAACACTGAATGACAAACTCCAACCAAGAATTATTTACTAAAAATCAAGATGAACAATTATACTGCCGAAAAATAATCACAAGCATTTATTTATTCAAGGACTGAGAGCATTCAAATTAAATTCCAGCCCCTTGATAAATCATATAAACTACATTACGCAGACAATTTTAATTGCCCTCTCTCCACCATTGTTGCTTACTACAAAGCACGATGAAGTCTTAAATAAATCCCCGTAGCGCGCTTCCGCAAGATTGACAGAACGAAGCACCAGTCGCATGCAGCCCAAGTAGATGGCCGCCATCTACCACTCTGGCGTTGTTGCTGTAATATCTCCGCAAACATCTAATTTTATCTCCGACCTAAATGGCCCGGGAAAACGCACATCTCCCATCTTTTGCCCTACTCGCCCATAAATTTCAAAACCCTTTGCAAACTCGTAAAGGGCCTAGCTTAAATTACGACAGAGCAGGAATGCATTATTCAAAGGTGCAGACATATCACGGTTTTGAAGACTGGAGTTCCGTCGTGTAACTGCATAATGCAGACATTAAAAGAAAGTGGTTGAGCTAAGTGATAATTAAATGCTTGGATGTTCTTTGGATGTTTCTGGTTTTTTTTTTTTTTTTTTTTGCTTGAAGGGTGAGTGGATCATTTGTCTCGATGAACGGGTTAAATAATGCCATCAGCTTCTTGTAAATAGTAATTAACATTTTGCTTTTACAGTACAAGATGTTTTACAATTGAGATACGCAATATACTGCAGTAGTTCCCAAATTGCGAAATTTTGTTGTATTTGTGATTGTTAACACGTTTATTTTTTTATGGTGAGTTTTTATTTGCTAAACGATACATGTCATACCTTGGATTTTCTATTATCTTCATTATCAAGCCTGTTTAGTCTAGTGTTTAATACATTTATTAATATATCTGTACTATAGTCAATGTAACATTTAAATTGATGTTCGGATGTAATTTGAAAATTACTTTTAATTTTTCAATAACTTATCATTAGTTATTTGCCACCACCTTATTTAATTTATCTTTGTGTTTATTGATTTTATAAATTTTGGGGATACACAATACATTTTCTGTGAAATATATATTATAAAATATTTTTGATTAGAATGGCACAATCTATTCCGATACTTCAAAGATGTTTCTAAGAGTGTTTATTCCATTTTCAACCATCAGAAGATTTTTTTGCACATTACTTTCTTTTAAAATCTTTCCCGAAGCATGTTGGTCGTGACAAATGACATGTTAATTTCACTGGTCAAAGCAAAGTTCACTGGGCAAGTCAAAAACATAACAAAAGTACCGTTTTGGGAAAACAGATGCATTCATGGCACAGAATTTAAATGTAATCATTACGGTTTGTTCTTTAGACAGTAACTATACGTTAAATGCAATTAATTTAAATTTTAAACTTTAAAAAATTGTCCGCGACTCATCCAAGTGATTTTAGAAATCACCACACAAGAAATACTAAAAAGTTTAAGTACCACTGATCTATTTTGTTTCAATTGTTTTGAATAATGTAAATATGTGTTACGTATTGTTAAGTTCCGCTCTAATTTACAAAGGGAAACGAAATTTACAAAAAGTATATTGTTTTTACTAATAACTTAGGAAAATTCGTCAGGAGGATTTTTTCAAACATTATAAGTAAACGTATGCAATCAAATAGATTTAATTAAATATAATTTTAAGGTTATTTTAAATATTGCTAATATGTATAATTTTTTTATATAAATGTAAAATAACTTATGCGTGTATATTATGATGTTAGTTATAAAACTATTTTCTGTCTTACAATGCTTAGACATGATGCATTTTTAAATCACTTATCCATTAATCATGACGCTTATAATTAATTACTATGTGTTTTAATGGATGTCTGGTAAGTCTAACATCAAGCTATTAATAAAATTTAAAATGTCACTAAAAATATTACAACTTACAAACTATTCTGTAATATTATAGTTGCTAATAAATGATGCTTAATAAGGTATGAGAAAAGATACTAAAAACTAACGAACTAGTTTGTTTATTTTTTTATTTGAAATTCTTATCTAGTGCACGGACACTGACACCGTAACTAATTAATTTTTTTTTAATTAAAATTTTACTAATAAATCAAATAAAAATTTATTTACTAAAATATACATCAGCAACAACAAAGAAATCTCTGAAAAATTCGTCCCGAGTTTGCCATTCTAATATTTTATTGCACATAATAGCTTATTGATTGCAATGTTAGATTTTTAGGTTACAATAAATTCTATAAAATGCTACTAAAAAGATGGATTTTTAAAATGCTCCAAGATGTGATTACAAAAAATTTACAAAATGAATTTATTACATTTGCTTAAGTTTTAAAACGGTTCAAAAACATTGAAAGAGAAGAGTTGGGAATAAAAAAAAATCTATTTGTCACTAACTATTACGCATGTTTACATATGTAGATAAAAAATGTATTATTATTTGTTGTCTTTTTTCTTATTTTTTGTTTAGATTTTAAACTTCACTAAGAAAAGACAATTGATCGGGAAAAAAAACAAACTTATTTTAATAATTTTACGAGAAATCCACTTCTTTTGAGAATAATACAATTTAACTGTGAAATTTGAAAATTGAACAAAAAAAATAAATGCCCTGAATATTCATCAGAAGAATCTTATTCTTATTTGTGCAACAAATACTTTATAATATAATGAGTAAGATTTTAATTATCTTATAAAACAAATCTAAACAACAATTTACTCACAGAATTAGTACAAGTCGTAACAATAACTTATTTACATCCATCCTGTTTTTAAAAACGTATGTGTGTGTATGTATAGTTAAATGCATATTTGAAAAAAACATCACCTCAGACTGAATATAATTTGAAGTGTTAAATAAAAACATTAATTATAAAAAGTTATATAATTTTTTTCTATGACCATAAAACTAGTAAATTGTTAATATTCTACATAAATATGAACTATACCATGAGTTGTTCCATCGCGATTGGTGGTAAAATCTCCGATCTTGGAGTGAACTATACTTATAATTAAATAGTGCACCAATGATCAACTTTTATTTTTCCTTCATATATTTGTATAACAATCTAGAGTTCATAATATATTTATATATATGTAGTGCTTATAAATAAAAATTAATGTATTCCTATGAAGCTGAAAGTGGCCCTCTTCTTGAAGCCGTTATAGATCTGATATAGGCCATCAGACCAAGACGTTACAATGGCACCGCCGGAACTCGAACCCGAAACCTATGGCTATGGCATCGTGCTCCAGACACTCCGCAATCAGTTATTAAGCTTTCCCTATCCCCCATGTATAAAATATTATACATATTATAATAACTTTTAACTATAAATAAGATGAGAAGTTATTGACTGACTTTTACCTCTGTAGTTGTATATTCATGTACATGTGTAATATTCTTCACATTTAATTTATAAGAATTTATCAAATGGAATATTTATAAATATAACATTTGGTAAAAGTAAAATTTGTATTCACTTTCTATATTTAAAATGAGGGGAAAATATTCGTCAAATTTAATTCTGAGGTATTCAGAGTCCCCGCTGCATTTAATCAAAATTCATTTGAATTGCATGAACCCTGCAATGGCAGAATATGTCATCACTGCACTTTGACAGCCACCAACTGGATTTTCGTCTCATTTTTATCTGCAGTGAATCGGTCGGGGTTTTTTTTTGCTGCTCGAATTTCAATAATTTATTTCAAAAGTATAGGGATTTTCTGTTACTTTTTCACACATATTCTACCAGAAGGGATGAATAAAAAAAAAAAGATCTGTTTTTCTCGATATGTATTTCTTGTTATTGGCATCTTCAACTGAAGTTCTCGAGTTTCTTTCTGAATCTTTTCTGAAATATATTTCGCTCCAATGTAGTACTTCAGAAGAAGAAAAAATATTTTAGTTTTTCTAACTGTCCAGGGTATTATGAAATCTTTGCCAACAGTTAAAATTTTTATTGGAAATAGAAATTATATGCGCGTGTTCGAAAAGTAAAAGTGGGTAAAAAAAATGTGAATAAATAAAAATAATTTTCTTCGAAAAAGGTGCTAAAAAGGCTTCTTTCCACTGACGCGCCGTTTCATAAATAAAACATACCTGTCACCGTAACCTTTTACCTTCCAAGTTGTGATCATATGCTGCGTGCCCAAAATCTGGCCTTTAGAGCAATAAAAAGTCTATTTTTATCAAACTTGAATTGGCAACACTCTATAAACTCTCGGCAACTGTAACTGGCAACTCTATATAACTGGATTTTCAACTTTTAATGCGTTTTATAGATTTATTATTGTAGTTAAAAAAACAAGTAATATAAAAACTACCTTTTTTTCACTATATTGCAGGAAAATCCTTTAAAAATAAAATTGAAATCTTCCTCTTACATCAAGCGCCATCTATTATTAGATACATGCAACTTAAATTTAAAAAACTAAAATTAATTAATTATATTTAATTAATGAATTAATATTTGAAAAAACTGTATTAACATCAAGTGTCATCCACTACAAGTTCAAAAATGTATTTGAACTTAAGTGGATGAATAAACGATTGAAAATTTGAATAAGATATTATGAAGTGTGAGCTAATAGATTGAATAAAATTTACAAAATTTAGAGTGCATGTTGGGCAATCAGATTGTGTACTGGGTGTGGTTGGGTTGAGATACTTGAGGCACAGGTTGGAAAACTCACAGCTTTTATTTTCACACGCACACATTACAACTAGAAACACAGAATTTTACACATTTAAAGACATATAATTATAAATTCGTGAAAGGGATTCCGCTTCTAGCCGAAAACCCGATACTCAGCTACGCGCAGAATGAGCGAAATGCACTTCCTCTCCTGGTGAGGGTCTGTAGGCCAACTAATATGTATGGTTACATATAATATATTTCCTCTCTAAATGAGAGTGACATGATGACCAATTGGCTGGCGCTCAGGCCTTTGATACCACAGGCTTGGGGACCTGATGGCCGAGTGTCTAGCGCTCTGGCACTTGGTACCACAGTTATCGGGTTCAAATCCCGGTGGCCTCATGGATGTTTGTAGCGATTCGGAATCCACTTTAAGCTGTAGGTCCCGATGTCCTATGACAGTAGAGTGTCGCAGAGCTCAATTTGACATTTTCTCACCACATCATCCCCAAACTGTAAAGGAGCAACTCAGCTTTAGGCACAGTGATATGATGTGGTGTTGTGTGGTGTAATAGTAGTAGTGGCGGTGGTGGTGGGGTGGTACCACCCCCCGACAGTGACAAAGATGTTTGTGAGTGGTTCGGAATCCACTTTAAACTGCAGGTGTTGGTCTAATTAGCTCAAAGTGTGCAAAAATGACCGCAGAGCGACAAACCAAACAAATCTTGGGATGAGAGACTATAAACTATTATAATGACAGAATGTGCCATCGCAGCAGTTTGACAGCCCACCTACTGGATTTTCATCTCATTTTATCTGCAGTACATCGGTTGGTTTATCGTGTTTGAAAAAGTAAAAGGAAAAAAATGTGAATAAATAAATATAATTTTCTTCGAAAAAAAATATGCTAAAAACCTTTTCCACAAAAACTTCATTTGATAAATAAAACATACCCGTCACCGTAACCTCTTACCTTCCAAGTTGTGATTATATGCTTCGTGCCCCAAATCTGGCCTTTAGAGCAATAAAAAGTATATTTTTATCAAACTTGAGTTGGCAACACTCTGTAAACTGGCGACTATTGAATAATTTTTTTTTTCACTTTACTAATATGTTTTTAAAAATATTTCGCAAAATAATTACATAAAATACTTCTTCTTAATTGTTAGATTTGATATTTAAATTGTAGGGGCTTGAAGGGCCGAGTGGCTAACGCTCTGGTGCTCAGTACCACAGGTTTCGGGTTCGAGTCCCGGCGTTGCCATGGTTGTTTGTAGTGGTTCGGAATCTACTTCAAACCGTAGGTCCCGGTCTAATAGGATTGTAGAGCGTTGCGGAGGTAGTGTTACTCCACGGCCGTAGCTTATCTTCAAGTTACACGCCCCTTATCGGTAGTGTTAAGTGAGTAACGTCGGTGCAGTGCTTGCCTTCAGGCATCAATACAACTGTCTAAGTGTTTGTCAGCTGCATTAGAACAAAAAAAAATCTTAAATTGTTTTATAGTTTCCAACTTTTTAATGCCTTTTTATAGATTTATTATTGTAGTTAATAGTACAAAACAAATTTAAATTTTAGTGTGCAGGCTGGGCAACCAGATTAAAACTGGGGCTGGTTGGATTGGGATACTTGTGGCACAGGTTGGAGAACTCACATCTTTATTATCACACACACATACAATTAGAGACATGCAATATACTTTTTTACCAATAGAAGATACTGAGTTTAATTTTAAATTAATAAAGATAATCTTTCATCAAAGAACAAAGTAAATATTGTGAAACTCTGAATAGATTTTCTAGTGAAGTATAAAACTATTTTATATTATAATGTTTCATAAAAATTTAATTTTGCATTTAATAAACGAATTAGAAAAAAAAAATATTTATATAGATGATATTATTAAAAAGACGTTCTATTCCAGTGAAAATGCTCACTATGAATAAAAATAATTATCAAATATAATTGAACCAATGAATTGTTTGATGATTTGATATAAAAATAAATGTAATATAGAATTGTAAAAAATGCGTATGTGTAAAAATAAATCTTTTTACAAATATTCCATTGTTAACGCTATTGTTTTCAAGGGAGACAACTAATTTTTTATAAATCTGGAAAAAATGAAGAAATGTTTTTCAGACTTTTTACCTTCAAATTTTTCTTTTACTCTTATCAATTTTTCAAAGAAATGATGACTGACAACAATTTTTTTTTTAAATTCCGCGCAGCATACCAACAGATAAAAAATCATTTTATTCGTCTTTATAAAAAAAAGACTTTCTTTTCCTTTTCATTTAACAATCCTCGTTATTTCCCGATTATTTTAAAGTGAAAAAGTGCTGTGTATTATTTATTTAATTTTTTTTTTTCTGTAGTTTTCATTCTAATAAATCTCTATTTACCCAAAAATTCCTTTTATTATAAATTATTCTGATTTTTTTCCTTTTAAATGCTTGTAATAAAGGCTGGAACTGATTATTTTCTAGAAATTATACAATAAAAGTAAATTTGAAAATTTCTTGATTGATTCCATTGTCTGAAACTTTTTATTACCGCAAATTATTTTTTTCCCTATTCAAAAAGGGATTTTTATTTTTTGCAAAAAGGACAATTATTTTTTTCATGTTATTTTTTTCCCATTTAAAAAAAAAACTATTACTTCATAAGCATGTACTACTGTGTCCAAAAGTAAGACCCATTTTCAATTTAAAATTCCCAGGGCTTATAGAATTTCAATTTTCTTCTTTTTTTTAGGTTGCTGGCACTGTCCTTGACATCTGTGTGAAATTTGACGACAAAATATTCTTAGTGCTTGAGTTACGCTTGGATTTGTGAGACGCTAACACTGATTCCGGCGACTTTTGAAATGTCTGAATTAATTGAGCAAAGAAATTGCATTCAATTATGTTTGCGGAAACGTATAGAATGTTGCAGAAGGCATTCAGTGAGCATTCGTGAGACACGGTGAACACGAACAGCCCTCTGGTCGACCCTCAACATCAACTGACTTAGCTCACGCCCAAAGAATTAGAGATAGATATTTCCCAAAATCGATATTAACTCTTTATAACCACAGTCGAATTATAATTAACCAATATAATATCCGATTACTAGTGGCATGCATAGGTGGAATACGAGATGATGAAAAAAAAATCAAAAGAAATTACTAAAACTATTAATATTGTAGCATTTTTCTCATGAGAAGAGTTTTAGCATTTCATTCCCTGGAGAGGAATGTATGTTACCTCATAATTATAAATTATATAAAACCAACATTCAAATTTGTCAGCAGACTTGCAGTAATGTGGGTAGTTATATTACATGTAATTAGTGTTTTGTACTCATGAGGACAACCTGTCACACAAAACTGATAGCAGATATTTTCGATATCATGTATAATGAGACTCAAATTAGTGAATGTGTGTGTAACCTCAAAGGGCGGAACAACTACAGATTGAATATGAACTACTATATCATGAATTGTTCCATTGTGATGGGTGATAGACTACAAACTGAGAAATGTCTACTGTAATGAGAAGTGAGGGTAAGTTGAGCCCCTTGACGAGTTGTGTTAAAAGTTAATATTTTTTTGGCGAAGAAGGTAGAAGGTCAGCGACGACTCGATCAGAAATGTTATTTTTCGCTTTTTCTCTGAAGTGACTGAACAGACAGGGGATTCAGCCTGTTTCCAAAGTAAGCCCTTCTGGTTTCGTGCTGCGTGGTGTGATAATTAAGGTCTGCCACAGATCACGAAGATTCGGCTTAGACTCGAGAACACTGAAAAACTAAGTCCTTTTAGTGAATTGTACTTAATCGTGCATTTGCGAATCAAATTTAAATATTTAATTTTCATTTTCGTAAATAACATATAATAATAAATCAGTGTCCTTTATTTGTTTATAAATATATATATATATATATATATATATATATATATATAGTGCTTGCAAATAAAACTGAAAATGTTCCCATCAACCTGAAAGTGGCCCTCATCTTGAAGGCGTTATAGATCTAATATAGGCCGAGACGTTACAATATTGTATCTTTTTATCTTTGACATTCAATAACTTAATTTACTGGCAATAAAAATTTCAAAAAAAAAAATAATTTGCCCTTCACGAAAACAAGTGTCCATGACAAATCCTTCATCCCAATTTATCAAGAGTCACATGCAGGTTGATACTTCGTTAAAGCGATCCCGTTTGAAGCAAGGGTGCCAAGTTAAGATGCCAATCGATGGAGCAGAAAAAAAAAAGTGCTGAAATTTCCGGATTAAAAAAAAAAGCGAAGACCGCCACCAATAAAAAAAAATTTCCATAATGGACTTCGAGAGACTAAAAAGAAATAAAAAAAAAAAAAGGAAAAGAAGATTTAAGGAAAAAGAAAAAAAAAAAAAGGAGTACTTTGTTAAAAGACATGCATTGCCGAAAGACTTGCCTTAACAAGATCACAGTCCGGTTCCTTTGCTTTCACTTTACTGGCTGAAGTGAAGACACGTGACCTGTCACTTTCACTGCACGGGATTTGAATATTGGCTTTTTTTTGTTTTATTTTTGGCTGCTTCTTGGATATTAAGGTAACAGATTAATTTAAAATATCAAAAGTTGATTGCGAATGGATATATTACATGCAATTAGCGTTGTTTACTAATGAGAACAACCTGTCACTCAAACCTGATAGCAGATATTCTATATCATGTATAATGAGACATGAAATTAGCGAATGTCTGTGCGACCTTCACAGGTCGAAACAACTATAGATTAACTATAACCATAATTTGTTCCATCGTGATGGGTGATAGACCATGAGCAGAGAAATGTCTACTCCACTAAAAAGTAAGGGAAGCTGACCCCCTTGACGGGTTGTCTTTAAAGGAGTTTCTGATGAAGAAGGTAAAGAGTTCTGCGACGAGTGAAGGGGCTCACTTTGACGAGACCCCTTTAGGTTTCGGAAAATAATTAAAGTCTGCGCAGACGACGTATTTTCAGATACGAATATGACTCTGACCTTGCCGCCTATCTTTAATTTTCTTCTAATATATATTAGTGCTAGTAAATAAAATTTAAAGTGTTCTCATGAGCCTGCAATTGGCCCTCATCTTGAAGCTGTTGTAAGTATTATATAGGCCGAGACGTTAAAATATTGAATGTCAAAGATAAAAAAATGCGATAACCTAATTTACTGATCATAAAAATTTTAAAAACAAATATAGTTTGCCCTTCACGAAAACAAGTGTCCACGACAAATAAATCTTTTATCCCGTTTTATTAAGAGCCACATGTAGGGTGATACTTCGTTAAAGCTATCCCGTTTGACGCAATGGTGTCAACTTAAGATGCCAATCGATGAAGCAGAAAAAAAAAAAGTGCTGAAATTTCCGGATTAAAAAAAATAAAGCGAAGACCACCACCAATAAAAAAATTTCCATAATGGACTTTGAGAGACTAAAAAGAAATACAAAAAAAACGAAAAGAAGATTTAAGGAAAAGGAAAAAAAAAAAAAAGGAGTACTTTGTTAAAAGGCGTGCAATGGTGAAAGACTCGCTTAACAAGATCACAGTCCGGTTTCTTTGCTTTCGCTTTACTGGCTGAAGTGAAGACACGTGACCTGTCACTTTCAGTGCACGGGATTTGAATATTGGTTTTTTTGTTTTGTTTTATTATTCGTTATTTCATGGATATTTAAGTAACGGATTAATTTAAAGTATCGAAAGTTGATTACAAATGGATACAATTTAATTAAAATTATATGATAACGAATGTATAGACTTTCATTTGTTTAAAGTGAATTACAAAATATTTTATACTTATAAAAAAGTACAATTACTAATACCTAATTGTTTTTATCTAATTATTATTTCATTTTAAATTTTAATTAAAATTATTTGATAACGAATGTGTAGATTTTCACTAAACAAAACGAAATTAGAAAACAGTTTTACATTTTAATTTTATACTTATAAAAAAGTCTAATTGTAAATACCTAATTGTTTTTGTCTAATTGTTATTACATTTCATATTTTAATTGTGTAAATTACAATTGTAATTGTACGTAGTAACTTGTAATTTACATTTTAATTGTATCTTTTAATATTTTGTTTTTATCATGATTAAATTATTAAAAAAAGATCCACTTTGTTAACAAAATTGCCAATCTTAGTCTGGTCTAGCGCTATTGACAGTTTGGAGTGTTGAAGAAGTTGAGTCATAGTTTTTGGAAAAAATTATTTGAGTGTTCATTTTAAAATTAATAAAAGCCACTTAAAATTGAACTACTTTGACGACATATTTCACTACCATATGATTAATATGATAATTTCTTTAATTTATACACCCATATAATACGAATGTGAGTCAATTATTCCATGAATGATTTCTAAATGGCATTACACTGGCATTTACTTAATATAAATGAAATGCAAATGGATCTTAACAATGCACGCTGAGTAAAGCTGAATCTTTTAATATAGACCATGTTGGTGATATATGAACAGGTGTGATTTGGTTGTGGTTTGTCGCTAATTAGACCGGGATCCACAGTTCAACATGGATTCCCAAACATCCATGCTACCGCCAGCATTCGAACCTGGAGCCTGTGGTAGCAAAGGCCAGAGCGCTAGCGTATTGGCCATCAGGTCGCTATTTGACCAGGTTCAAGCTATCAGTAAAAAATAGAACATAACATATTTTTTACAATAGAGCTGAGTAAAACTGAATCTGCTAACGAATTCAGTAACGAATGACCAGGATCAAAAGGTTGACAATAAACACAACAAATATAACTTTGACAATACAACTAATATTTTGAGTTCAAAGTATTTATCTGAGTAATATTTGCTACTGAAATTAGAACAAAATATAGACTATTGAAGACTACAGGGATTAAAAATTTTCCAAGACCTTCTTGAACAAAGGGAAGTTGGCGAAACATCCAAGTCGTTCCATATTCATAAACTCCTCATAGCACCTAATTACAATCTCAATCGGCACCCATCTTGAAATAGAGATGGTTGATTAATCTTTCCTAATTAGGAATCTCGCTTAAACATTGATGAGCGGATCCATCTTGAGAACTAATTTCGAATTGCCTGCGCGACTGCGATTAAATGCAGATTCAAATGGGAGATTCATATTCACATCCGGGGCATAATTCACCCTAACATAGGTATCAGTCAAACTAAATGCCCAGGATGACAACTCGAGATTGGTAACAAAATGCACTTAAGCAAATAGTGGTATAGACTTATAACCAAGACGATTTTAAAAGATGAAATATTAGGATCTTTACAAAATTCTTAATGCAATTATAAACCTGCTTTTACTCTGTACTATACAGAAGTTTTATATCATTCAACAGTTTTAATCAGGGCATACGTATTTAAATCGATATCATATGCACAGAATAATTTTAGTTTGGACCAAATTATTGGTTGGAAATTAATATAAATTCTAAAAAATTGCTGCTGTTAAATTTTGAACTTCTCTGGGTGGTCATAGAGGAAAGATTATGATTACCATTAGAATTTGGAACAATAAATTATTCTTTTTTTTTTTGCGTGTATACAAGTTTTACAGCAGTTTTCATAATTAAAATTTTAGAAAGATAATTAGCCACACTTATTAGCAAATTTATCATGGTAAGAAATGGAAGAGTAATCAGATGATTGCCAAATTGATATTACAGAAATAATGAGAAAATGAATATTGTTTTCTATTGAAGATTTTATTTGTGACGCAATAGTAACATACACAGGAAAAGAGAAGTTCGAATCTTCTGGTGGTTTGGTTTAGTTTGCCGCTCTACAGTCATAGTTTACACACTTTGAGCTAATTAGACCTATACCTACTGTTTAAAGTGGATTTTGAACCACTAACAATCATCCATTCCGGCAGGTTTCGAACCTGAAGCCTATGGCACCAAAAACTACAGCGCTAGCCAATAGGTCATCATGGCCGTTATCTTCAGGAAGTACACGACTTTCAGATTGTAGTAAGGTCCATGGCAACTGTAACAATGTCATCATCTCGCATGGATCATCAGATTCTTTGGTGAAGATTTTTGACTCGCCTCGCATGTAATACACAAATATAGCTAGTTACCCATAACATATTTAAAACCCATCTTAACATTTTTTTTTACATTCAAATCAGCAGAAATATATTACATAAATCATAAAAGCGGAAAATAAACAATTTAATAAACTTTATATAACAAAAGGAGCGATTAACCATAAAATGAAACCTTTACTCCTGAAAAATTAATTGGTTTCTGTATGGCTACAGCTACCAGTTACTGGAGTTAGAACGTGCTTCATGCTAAAAGAACGAACTGTTGAACCAAGAAAATCAAAGATAGAAGCGAGAAGAAAGTGTGCGGGGAAGCAAGCAGTGCAGGGAAAGAGTGCTGAGCACAGAGGACATGTCGAGCTGATTGGAGTGCATAAAGAGGAAAGGTCTTGTTGACTTGGAAAGGGACGCCGGGATCGCGGAAGTTTAAGACATTGCAGATATTTGCCAAGTGCCGTATTCTATTGACAGTTGAGAAAAAAAAAAAGAACATTGTTCAGGTTTATGCTTGTTGAGTTAGGCTGTTATTGTAGATAAGTCATTTAATAAATATGTTGTCTTAATGTATTGTAGTCTTTTACTATATTAATGCCATATATATTAAAAATCCGTCTCAACATTTTTTTTTTTTTTTTTCAGAGGAACAGAAATATAATACATAATTCTTAAAAGTGGAAAATTATCAATTTAATAAACTTCATACAAAAAAATGAATAATTAACCCTATCAATAAACCATTAACCCTGAAATATTAATTGATCTGTATTAGCTAGGGTTACTAGATAGTTAGTCGAGCTAGAACGTGCTACAGGATTGGAGGAAATAAACTTTTGGCATGCAGCAAGCGAAAAAAAAAACTGTCGAACCAAGAAAATCAAAAATAAAACAGGGAAAAAAATGTGCAGGGAAAGAAGACGTACAGGAAAGTGTGCTGAGACACGGAAGACGTGTTGTTGAGCTGATTGGATTGTCGAGAAGGAAGATCTTGTTGATTTGGAGAAGGTCGCCAACAGCCAGAAAATGGAGAGGACGCCAGGATCCCGGAAGTTTAAGACATTGTAAATATTCGCCAAGTGTTGTATGCTCTTTTTTTTCTCATCTGTAAATAGTTCATTGTTCGGGTTTATGTTTGTTGAGTAGTGTTGTCATCGTAGATAAGTCATTCTAATAAATATGCTGCCTCGAATGGTATAGGCAGTTCTATAGTGTCCCTTTTATCATTGGGATTACAGAAACAAAAAATGAACTCATTCTTTATCTTTCAACAAAAACAATTTTTGTAGTTATTTTTAATTGGTGAAATGCTACTATAATATTTATATACTACACAATCAAAGTTTATCGTGTTTATAACCATTGTTTATTTTTTCCAGTACCGTATACTACTGTGTCCAAAAAGTAAGACCAGTTTTCAAATTAAATTTCCCGGGCATATGGAATTTCATTTTTTGTTTCTTTTTAGGTTATTGGCACTGTCCTTGACATCTGTGTGAAATTTGACGTCAAAATATTCATTAGTGTTTGAGTTACGCTTGGTTTCGTGAGATTCTAAAACTGATTCCGGCGATTTTTGAAATGTCACTTCGATCGACTCAAAACGGTGTCCCCGGAGTGGTCTTTTGAGGTTAGGGAACAACCAGAAGTAGCAAAATGCTAAATTAGGTGAATACGGTGGTTGTGGAACGATATGGGATTCATTTTTGGCGAAAAAGTCACGAAGAATCAATGCAGTGTGAGCTGGAGCACAGTATAGGCCTGCATTCAGTTTGTCCAGGTTTCAGCACTTCAAAACGAACGATCTCGCGGATACCTCACCAAACACACAAAAGCTCTTTATTGGTATATAAAGCTGACTTATTCAGAAATAACCACTGCCTTTTCGTTTCATATTATCATAGATGGTCCATTTTTTTCTCTCCAGTGATCAAACGATCAAAAAACGCTTCTGTTTTGTGCCACTGAAGCAATAAGTTGTATTTGGTGGATTGTTAGCTTTGTTTTCAAACAGATTATGCGGGACCCAAACACCTATTATGCTTACTTTAACAATATGATGCAAATGTTTTTGGATGGTAAATCAAGGTTGGTTAAGAGTGTTTGGCAGTTCTCCGATTCACGGATTGTCTTCCACAGTCAACCCTTAACATGCCAATCCCAGATATGTACCTCTTCTAGTATTTGGCCTCCAATTCAATCTACCCTTAAAATGTCTTGAACACGATTCTAAAGTACACAAAGATTTGACAAATGACTAACGAATATCGACATGCGCAGAAACGAAATTACTTTCCAGTCATCCTGATATTTTCTATTCAAATATTTATTTATTAAATACATAAATATTACTAATATTTACAAATGTCAATAGAATAAGATTAGAAACTATTTATATACAAATATTGTTTCTGCCTCCTATTATTGACTCCATTCTACAATAAAAAAAACCACATTAACAATGAGTAAATTTCCTTCAAGGAAATAGAGAGCTCATCACAAACTGGTACAACAGCTTAATAAGAGCAACTAATAAACAAAAAAGGCGGGAAACTGATACCGGGCGAAGAAAATAAAAGAGAGCCTCCCCCATCAATCATCCCCTAACCTACTCGCATTAAACCTTATAAAGAAGCTTAAACCAGCATTTTTTTAGACTTTTTACTCCAGTCCCTTCCAGTGACCAGTCCGCGTACTGGTTGGGTGATGGATAGCTAAACAATAGATTCCTTGTAGGAGAGAGAATAATGAAAGGGGGAAAAAAAACGGTGTGGCTGTTTAGTCTTTGGATCTCTTGCAGAAATTAAAGATTTTGGTGGGACCCGCCCG
Source organism: Caerostris extrusa (assembly GCA_021605095.1). Taxonomy (NCBI): domain Eukaryota; kingdom Metazoa; phylum Arthropoda; class Arachnida; order Araneae; family Araneidae; genus Caerostris; species Caerostris extrusa. The sequence continues at coordinate 48,733 of BPLR01005420.1, read as the reverse complement.
AAAACAAGAATGAAGAAGAAAATTGCTTCTTCCTTTTGACTCATTTGAAGGGAAAAAAAAAAAAGGGAAAATAGCAAATTTCCATACCACGATTAGGGACAAAAGAAAGTATGAGTAGGAAGGGGGATTTTTTTTTATCGTGTCATTGTTTGATTAAATTCCATTCATTTATGAAATTCTCGGATTCAAGAAGATATATGCATCAAAAATAAAAATTAGATGTAACATAGTATTATGCATTTCCTTTTGATGGAAAGTTCTTCCGGTTATTTATACTAAAATTATAATGTAATTAATGTACAATGTACAATGGTCATTTAGATGGTACTTATTAGTACAATTGTCACAGAGGCCTCCATTTCTGCTAGTAAATCAGCGCCCTCATTTCACTTTATTCCACAATAGGCCGGGATCCACTGCAGAAAGACTGCTTCATTTTGATCCGACAATTGGGCCAGAAGATTAATACACTTAATATCTTTAGATCGCGATCAACATGCTTGTTTAGTATAAAAATAAATACTATTAATGTCTCCAAATATATATTTATTTATTAAATAAATACTATTAATGTCTCCAAATATCAACAGAACAAGATCAGAAACTGTAACGAAAGTCTTTATTGGAAGTCCATCGATTACAGGAAAATGGAAATGCTAAATCTAGGGCTGTTCACCACTGTTACTCACTTAGAGCTACCCACGGGGCACGTGTAGCTTGAAGATATGCTACGCACGCGAGTTATGATATTCCCACAACGCTCTACTATCCTATCAGACCGAGACCTACGCTTTAAAGTATATTTCGAACCACCAGGGACTGCCGGGACTCAAACTACAGAGCTCCAGAGCGCTACCAACTCGGCCATCAGACTCCGAAACTATATTAAATAAGTTATCTGCCTTCCATTATTGACTTCATTCTACAATAAAGAAAAATCACATTACCAATGAGTCTTTTTCCTCCAAAGAAAAAAAGAAGAATAGAGACCTCATCACGAACTAGTACAATGACTTAATAACAGCAACAAATAAAAAAAAAAAAAAAGGCGGGAAACTGATACCGCACGAAGCAAATAAAAGTAAGCCATCCCCATCAATCATTTCCTAACCCACTTGGATTAAACCTTATAAAAAGGCTTAAACCATTTTTTTTTTTTCGATTTTTTACTCCAGTACCTTCCAGTGACCAGTCTGCGTACTGGTTGGGTGATGGATAGCTCAACAACAGATTCCTTGTAGGAGAGGGAAAATTAACCGAAAATAAAACGGTGTGGCTGTTTAGTCTTTGGATCCCTTACAGAAATTAATTAAAGATTTTGATGGGACCCGCCCGAAAACAAGAATGAAGAAGAAAATTGCTTCTTCCTTTTGACTCATTTTAGGGGAGAAAAAAAAAAAAGGAAAATAGCAAATTTCTATGCCACGATTAGGGACAAAAGAAAGTATGAGTATGGGGGAATTTTTTTATCGTGTCCTTGTTTGATTATATTCCATTCTTTTATGAACTTCTCGGATTTAAGAAAAGATATCTGCACCATAAAATAAAAATTAGAAGTAGTATAGCGTTATGCAGTTACTTTTTAATGAAAAGATCTTTCGGTTATTTATAGTAAGGTTACAATGTAATCAATGTACGATATTAATGTATTAAATTACAATATTAATGTTTAATTGGACTAAAAATTAGTGCTTTATGAAAAACATTTATTTTTTTGTGGCTTTATTGGAAATATATCCACTACAAAACATTTAAAAGCCATAAGCAAGGGCCAAACGATGTTCTCTTCTTAAAAAATCTCGTTTTCACTTCAAAATAAAATTGTCTTTGTTTAAACCAGACGATTTTTTTAAAAACAATTTTATATTAATTTAATCTTCTGAATTAATTTTTTTTTATAAATTATTTAATAATTACTCAATTATTTTGTAAATAAATATTATGTATAAAATGCTCGCGAAAGAAATGTTAAAAGGAAATGTTATGATCAGGTGGAAGTGGTATTTAACTGCTGCTGGAGAGTCTGAAGAATCATTCTTTCACTTACTTCTGTGTGTGATGGGAAAGGCTGCGGATCTAAGCGACTTTGATAGAGGGCAGATTGTAATGGCCCGAAGGCTCGGAACAAGTATTTCCGAAGCTGCACGACTCGTGAGTTGTTCGCGATCTACAGTTGTTAGTACTTAAGCAAAGCGGATGAATGACGGTGAAACCAGCTGTAGACGACATGGTGTTGGACGTCCACATGCTATCAAAGGAAAAGGTCGTCGGAGACTGTCTCGCATGGTGAAGCAAAACCGGAGCCAGACAGTGGCTCAGCTGACAGCCCAATACAATGCAGGGCCAAGTAGAATAGTATCGGAGCACACTGTTCAGCGGCCACTGTTGGATATGGGGCTACGCAGCAAACGTCCCACTCGTGTGCCTTTGCTGACCAAGCGTCATCGCCAACTGCGACTGCGCTGGGCCCGGTAACATCGTGACTGGTCCATGGATCAGTGGGAGAGATTTGAGTGGTCAGATGAATGTCATTCATCACGCCGATGGCTGTGTCAGCATACGCCGTCTTCCAGGCGAACAGTTGCTCCCTCAATATACAATAGGTCATACACAGGCCGGCGGTGGCGGTATTATGCCTTGGAGGACGTTCTCTTGGGCGTCTCTGGGACCCGTGGTTGTGGTAAAGCAGACAATGAATGCTACAGGGTATCTGAACATCATTGCGGACCAGTTGCACCCTTACATGGCCTTTGTTTTTCATCTGGAAATGGAATGTTCCAACCAGACAACGCCCCTTGTCACAAGGCTAAAATTGTGTTGGTGTGGTTCCAGGAACAGGATGCTGAATTCAGTTAATGTCCTGGCCGCCTAACTCACCGGATAGCAATACGATAGAATACATTTGGGATGTCCTGGGACGGCAGCTCAAAGACCACCAATTCGCAATATCTCGGATTTGCGTGACCGTTGCTTAAACATCTGGTACAACCTGTCTCCGGTCATCTACCAAGGACTTACGGCATCCATGCTAAGGCGGTTTGAAGCTGTGTTGCGCGCCAAAGGTGGGCCAAATCGTTATTGGCAGGTGGCTATAATGTTTTGGCTCTTGAGTTTAAGTTCTCTGCCTTCCATTATTGACTTCATTACACAATAAAGAAAAACCACATTACCAATGAGTCATTTTTTCAAAGAAAAAAAAAAAAAAAAGTAACCTCATCACGAACTGGCACAACAACTTAATAAGAGCAGCAAATAAACAAAAACGGCGGGAAACTGATACCGGGGACGAAACAAATAAAAGCGAGCATCCCCATCGATCATTGCCTAACCCACTCGAATTAAACCTTATAAAGGGCCTTAAACCATTTTTTTTTTTCGACTTTTTACTCCAGTCCCTTCCAGTGACCAGTCTGCGTACTGGTTGGTTGATGGATAGCTCAACAATAGATTCCTTGTAGAAGAGGGAAAAAATAATGGTGTGGCTGTTTAGTCTTTGGATCTCTTACAGAAATTAATTAAAGATTTTGATGGGACCCGCCCGAAAACAAGAATGAAGAAGAAAATTGCTTCTTCTTTTGACTCTTTGAGGGGAAAAAAAAGGGGAAAATAGCAAATTTCTATTCCCCGATTAGGGACAAAAGAATTTATTAGTAGGGGGATTTTTTTTTTTATCGTGTCCTTGTTTGATTAAATTCCATTCTTTTATGACATTCTCGGATTTACGAAAAGATATCGGCACCATAAAATAAAAATCAGATGCAGCATAGTTAACCTGCACAGTTTCTTTTTAATGAAAAGTTATTTCGGTTATTTATAGTAAGATTACAATATAATTAATGTATAATATTAATACATTAAGTTACAATATTGATGCGTAACTGGATTCAAAAATTAGCACATCTTGAAAAACATTTATTTTTAAATTAATTTTTTTTTAAATGTATAAATCTGTAATATTTACAAATAATTCATATACATTTTAATGCACAAGTACAAAATTAAGAAAAAGAAAAGTTTCAGAAAAATACAAAACATTCTTTTCCAAAGCTTGAATTTTCAATAGTAGCATATATTTTACTAAACGTATTAATTTTATTACAAGTTTTAAAAATTGAAACTAAAGAAATAGTGTATTTTAGTACTAATCAGCAAGAGTAGAAAGTCCTTTATTTTCTAATGCAGCTGGTAAATACTCAGACAGTTATATTTTTGCTATAAACAAGGCCTGCACCAATGTTCACTTAGTGCCCCCCAGGGGCGCGTGTAGCTAGAAGATAAGCTACTGACGCGGTATAACAATTCCCCCTCAACGCTCTACGATTCTATTAGACCGGGACCTACAGTTTAAAGTGGATTCCGAACAGCTACAAACATCCATGACATAGCCTGGATTCGAACCCGAAATCTGTGGCACCATCTGTGGAAATCTGTGGCCAGACACTCGGAAATTCAAGCTCCTATTCCGAACCACCACAAACATCCATGCCACTTCCGGATTCGATCTGTGGCACGAAATGATAGGGCTAACTCCTGGGCATTTACCTGTATAACAAATGCCTTCTTTTGGCTTTAAAATCAGCGGTCTCTTTTCCATCTATTCTGCAGTGGGGCGGGAACCACTGCAGGAAGACTTTTATTGTGATTTCACAACCGTGCCAAAAGGATAAAACAGTCCTTAATATCTTTAGATCGAGTGGAACATGCTTGTTTAATATAAAAATAAAATTTTTATTCAAATATTTATTTATTAAATAAGTGTTATTAATGTCTCCAAATATCGACACAACATTATTGGAAACTGTGTAACATATTGCTTTATTGAAATTCAATCCATTACAAAAAATGTAAATGCCATAAGCAAGGGCTGCACTACTGTTACTCATTTAGCACTACTCACCAGGGGCCACGTGTAGTTTGAAGATATGCTACGGACGCGAGGAACACTACACCACAACGCTCGACGATCCTGTTAAACCCGGACCTGCGGACCGAACCACCGGGGACAGCCGGGACTCGAACCCGAACATTGTGGTACAGAGCGCCAGAGCGTTAGCCACTCGGTCCTCAGGCCCCGAAACTATATATACATAAATAAGCTATCTGCCTTCCATTGTTCCCCTACACAAATTAATTAAAGATTTTGATAGGACCTGCCCAAAATCAAGAATGAAGAAAATTGCTTCTTCCTTTTGACTCATTTTAAGGGGAAAAAAAAAAAGGAAAATATCAGATTTCTATGCCACGATTAGGGACAAAAGAAAGTATGAGTAGGGGAGAATCATTTTTTATTATCGTGTCCTTGCTTGATTAAATTCCATTCTTTTATCAAATTCTCGGATTTAAGAAAAGATATTTGCACCATGAAATAAAAATCAGATTTAGCATAGCATGATACAGTTTCATTTTAATTAAAAGTTCTTCCGGTTATTTATAGTAGGGTTACAATGCTATCAATGTAAAATATCAATACATTAAGTTACAATATTAATGCTTAACTGGATTAAAAAATTAGTGTTTCGTGAAAAACATTTATTTTTAGTGGCTTTTATTTGAAATCAATCCACTACAAAACATTTAAATGCCATAAGCAAGGGCTGGACCACTGGAACTCATTTAAGAACTCATTAAGTTTTAAGATATGTTACTGACGCTAGTAGCACTACCTCTACAACACTCTACGATCACATTAGATCGGGACCTGTAATTTAAAGTGGATTCCGAAAAGCTACAAACATCGATGACACCACCGGGACTCGAACCCAAAACCTGTGGTACCGAGTGCCAGAGCACTAGCCACTCTGGCCATTGGACCAATGAAACAGAATCAAGGGTTTACACTATTGTTACTCATTAAGCAAAACATAGGGCACGTGTATTTTGAAGATATGCTACGGACGGGAGTAACACTACCATCACAACGCTCTACGATACTATTAGACCGGGACCTACAGTTTAAAGTGGATTCCGAATCACTACAAACATCTATGATACCACCGGGACTTGAACACGAAACCTGTGGTACCAAGCGTTAGCCACTCGGCCATCAGGCCTCGAAACTATATATATACAAATAAGTTCTCTGTCTTTCAATATTGACTTCATTCTACAATAAAGAAAAAAAACACATTACCAATGAGTAATTTTCCTTCAAAGAAAAAAAGAAGAATAGAGACCTCATCACGAACTAGTACAACAACTTAATAACAGCAACAAATAAACAAAAACGGCGAGAAACTGATACCGGACGAAGAAAGTAAAAGTAAACCATCTCCATCAATCATTTCCTAACCCACTCGAATTAAACCTTATAAAAAGACTTAAACCATTTTTTTCTTTCGATTTCTTACTCCAGTACCTTCCAGTGACCAGTCTGCGTACTGGTTGGGTGATGGATAGCTCAACAACAGATTCCTTGTAGTAGAGGAAAAAATAAAACGGTGTAGCTGTTTAGTCTTTGGATCCCTTACAGAAATTAATTAAAGATTTTGATGGGACCCGCCCGAAAAACAAGAATGAAGAAGAAAATTGCTTCTTACTTTTGACTCATTTGAAGGGAGAAAAAAAGGGAAAATATCAAATTTCTATGACATGATTAGGGACAAAAGAAAGTATAAGTAAGGGATAATTATTTTTTTTTGTCGTGTCCTTGTTTGATTAAATTTCATTTTTATGAAATTCTCGGATTTAGGAAAAGATATCTGCATCGTAAATTAGAAGTAGGATAGCATTATGAGTTTATTTTTAATAAAAAGTTCTTTCGGTTATTTATAGAAAGGTTACAATAATAATAAATTAAGTTACAATATTAATATATTAAGTTACAATATTAATATATTAAGTTACAATATTAATATATTAAATTACAATATTAATACTTAACTGGATTTAAAAAAAATTTTTCCATGAGAAACATTTGATTTTAGTGCCTTTATTGGAAATCAATCCACTACAAAATGTCATAAGCAAGAGCTGCACCACTGTTACTCATTTAGCACTACCCAGGGGGCACGTGTAGTTTGAAGATAAGCTACGGATGCTAGTTACACTACCCCCACAACGTTCTACTATATCATTAGACCGGGATCTACGGTTTAAAATGGATTCCGAAGCACTACAAACATCGAGGACACCACCGGGACTCGAACTCGAAACGTTTGGTATCGAGCGCTAGCCACTAGGCCATCAGGCTTCGAAACTATATATACATAAATAAATTCTCTGTCTTTCATTATTGACTTCATTCTACAATAGGAAAAACTACATTACCAATGAGTCATTTTCCTTCAAAGAAAAAAAAAGAGTAGAGACCTCATCACGAAGTAGTACAACAACTCAATAAGAGCAATAAATAAACAAAAACAGCGAGAAACTGATACCAGGGACGAAGTAAATAAAAGTAAGCCGTCACCATCAATCATCCCCTAACCTACTCGAATTAAACCTTATAAAGAGGCTTAAATCGTCTTTTTTTTTCGACTTTTACTCCAGTCCCTTCCACTGACCAGTCTGCGTACTGGTTGGGTGATGGATAGCTCAACAATAGATTCCTTGTTGGAGAGGGAAAAATAAAGGGGAAAAAACGGTGTGGCTGTTCACTCTTTGGATCCCTTGCAGAAATTAATTAAAGATTTTGATGGGACCCGCCCAAAAATAAGAATGAAGAAGAAAATTGCTTCTTCCTTTTGACTCATTTGAAGGGGGGAAAAGGGAAAATAGCAAATTTCTATGCCACGATTAGGGACAAAAGAAAGTATGTGTAGGGGGTGTAGGGGGAAATTTTTTTTTTTTTTTTGATCGTGTCCTTGTTTGATTAAATTCCATTCTTTTATGAAATTCTCGGATTGAAGAAAAGATATCTGCACCATAAAATAAAATAAAAAAATTGGATGTGGTATAGCATTATGCAGTTTCTTTTTAATGAAAAGTTCCTTCCGTTATTTATAGTATGGTTACAATGTAATTATTGTACAATATTAATACATTAAACTACAATAATAATGTTTTAGGGACTGAAAATTTAACTTTTCATAAAAAAAAAAAAAACCTTTATTTTTAGATTAAATTTTTTAAACGTAATCTGTTTTAAATCTGTAAAATTTACAAATAATTTATTAACGCATAAACATTTTAATACGTAACTACAAAATTAAAAATAAATTTTAAGAAAAAAATAAAAGTTACCATAAACATTTTCCATAGCCGGAATTTTCAATAGTAGCATATTTCTTAGTAAAATATTTATTTTACTAATAATTTTAAAAATTAGGGTGAAAGAAATAATGTATTTTGCTACTAATCAACAACAATAGAAAGTTCTTTGCAAGTATGCTCTAAGCAAGCGTTGTACGAAAGTTATTCACTTAGCATTACCCAGGGGGACGTGTAGCTTGAAGATATGCTATGGACGCGAGTAACACTACCTCCACAACGCTCTACGATCACATTAGACTGGGACCTACGGTTTAAAGTGGATTCCGAACCACTATAAACCTCCATGGCACCGCCGACTCCAACCCAAAACCTGTGATACGGAATGCAAAAGCGGTAGCCACTCGACCATCAGGTTCCGAAACTATATGTACATAAATAAGTTATCTGCCCTTCCATTATTGACTTTTCTACAATAAAGAAAACCCACATTACCGATGAGTAAATTTCCTTCAAAGAAAAAAAAAAAGTAAAAATAAAAGACCTCATTACGAACTAGTACAACAGCTTAATAAGAGCAACAAACAAACAAAAACGGCGGAAAACTGATACCGGACGAAGCAAATAAAAGTGAGCCTCCGCCATCAATCATTCCCTAACCCACTCCGAATTAGTCCTTATAAAGAAAAATTAGTCCTTATAAGGGTTTAAACCATCTTTTTTTCGACTTTTTACTCCAGTCCCTTCCAATGACCAGTCTGCGTACTGGTTGGGTGATGGATAGCTCAACAATAGATTCCTTGTAGAAGAGGGAAAAATAAAGGGGAAAAAACGGTGTGGCTGTTTAGTCGTTGGATCCCTTGCAGAAATTAATTAAAGATTTTGATGGGACCCGCCCAAAAACAAGAATGAAGAAGAAAATTGCTTCTTCCTTTGACTCATTTTTAAGGGGAAAAAAGGGAAAATAGCAAATTTCTATGCCACGATTAGGGACAAAAGAAAGTATGAGTAGGGGTGAATTTTTTTTTTTTTTTTTTTGATAGTGTCCTTGTTTGATTAAATTCCATTCTTTTATGAAATTCTCGGATTTAAGAAAAGATATCTGCACCATAAAATAGAAATCGGATGCCGCATAGTTACACTTTGCAGTTTCTTTTAATGAAAAGTTATTTCGGTTATTTATAGCAAGGTTACAATTTAATTAATGTACGATATTGATACATTAAGTTACAATGTTAATGCTTAACTGGATTAAAAAGTTAGCACTTCATAAAAACATTTAATTTAAGATAAATAATTTTTAATGTGTAAATCTGTTAAAAAATTGCAATGTAAGAAACAATATATTTATTACTAATCAAAAAAATAGAGAGTTCTAAACAAGTTAGATTTTAATAATTTCTACATTAATATGTAGTAGATAATCATTATTTTTTAAAATAACAAAGAAGTTGTGCGGCATATTCCGTATAATGTATGTTTTCATATTTAAAAAGACTATTTTAAGAGTACTTCAGTGCTGTACTATACATTATAGTACTACATTTTTCAAATGCAAATGTACTTACATTGATATACGTTGATCATTAATACTTTATCACAGAAACTTGTTCCTTTACCTTCACCGTAAACAAACCGCCGATGATACTCAAGTAATGAGTTTTTCGCTGCACGCACATCTGACATTTATCTTCCGTAGCTTAATTGCATGAAGTATTATGTCACTCACTTCGTGAAAAAATTAAACGTGGCAAGGTTCTTGCTTACATGGTTTCCTCCTAACAGGTGGCCGGAAAGGTTCGTAGGCTGACACATAGATGGCGCTACTAGTATTAAATCCATATATTTTTTAGTTAGCCCTAACATTCAAAAGACACGTGTATAAATTTGACAGCTGTTGCACTACTAGTATGCGAGTTATAGCATTTTTAGTGAAGTTATAGCATTTTCAGTGTTCATCACGTGCAGCCCACTCGGCTGACTGTCGATTGGACTCCGGTGTGAAATGATGGAGCCATGTGTCATCCATTGTCACATATCGAAGCAAAAATTCGGGTTTATTACGATTGAACAGCTCCAAACACTGCTTAGAATCATCAATTCGTTGATTTTTTTTTCGACTGTGAGCTCGAACAGCACCCACTTTGAACAGAGCTTTTGCATAGCTAATATTCATTCACGATATGTCCAACAAGTTCGTTTGATATCTTTAGGGTCTCTCATCTAGCTCAATCAACTTCACTTTACGGTTATCAGAAATTATTTTGTGAACTTTTTTTGATGTTTTCGTCGGTAACAGCCTCTTTGGGGCGTCCACTGCTTGCATCGTCCTCGGTGCTCATTTCGCCTCGTTTAAATTTAGCAAACCACTTCTCTATGGTTGATTTTCCTGGTGCAAGGTCCAAGTAATGTTTATCAAGCCAAGCCTTGGCTTCAATAGTATTTTTTTTTTCGTCAAAAACCAATGTTTTATTAACACACGAAAATTCTTTTTTATCCATTTTTTTCAAACTAACAAAACTTGCTTCACTAAAAATGCTACAACTCACATACTATTAGAGCAAATAGCTGTCAAATTAAAAAAATTTTTTTTTTTAAATTTTGTCAATTTTTTTTTGTGTCTTTTGAAGGTTAGGGCTTAATTAAAAATCATATGGATTTAACACTAATAGCGCCATCTATGTGGCAGCATACGAATTTTTCAACCCAAGTGTTATAAATGATAATGAGCCAAATGCAGTATAAGTTTCTGAACTCCACCATAAGTAACTTTCGTATTATTAACTCCATCATAACCATGTCCAAGACATTTATTCAGAGAAATATTTGTGTCAGTTAGAGATTTTATAATCTGTTTCGACAATGATAAGGCAGTTTGATCTTCAGCTTCATGAAATATATCTTTAATTACAAGAGCCTTAAGAGTTCCATTTCCATTTTACTGATTCATACAGTAAATATAGAGTTCACACATTTATTATTTTTTTTATACACAGCTGTCAAATTTATACATGTGTATTTTGATGGTTAGGGCTAACTAAAAATCATATGAATTCAATACTAATAACAACTTCTATGCGTCAGCCTACGGACCTTACAGCCCACCTGTTACATCACTAACTTATTGTATAAGTGATAATGGTGGTTTGCTTCACATAGAAGCTTCTGCGATATGTTGTTGGCTTATTGGCTAATATAATATGTAAGAAATTAGGTGGTTTCAGCAATGATTTTTAGGATTTTGAAGGAAGTAATCCATACCAAGATAATTTTCTTTATTTGAGGGAACATCGAAAAAATCTGAAAGCTCCACTTGCCCGTTGATGTGCAACGATCTCTTCAAGTTTTTTGTAACTAGGTGTATTCAGCATATCTCACCAGAGGGAATTAAATTACAGTAGTCTTGCACGCAATTTTTTTCAAATTATCTTCATTGAATTCGTCATTGAATTCGTGTTATAGTATTCGAGTTAATGAAAGTTAAGAAACAAGTCATGGAATGAAGATATCTTACATATAATCTAAGTAATTAACTGCCTGGCACTACAGCACATGGTGGACCAAGTCCGTCCGCCTACTGACAGAGTAACAGACAGGAGATGTTTTCTTTTCATGGTGTAAGGGTGTCCTATTCCCCCAACTTTCTGTCTTCATATTAGACCATCTATTCTACTGAAAGTTTGGACCTATGATTTTAAGTGGATTCTGAGTCACTACAAGTATCCATTGCACCGCCGAAACCCTACGTCATTTCAAATGACGTCATTGAATTTTAAAGAAACTTAACGTTAAGTAAAAAGTAGTGAAATAATATTGCATTTAATTTACAATTCATTGCAGAAAACAAACATGAAATTCAACAAAACAATAGACCACTTTTAAAGTACATTGTTATTTCGAACACTTCAATCCACTCTCTCCATTACTTTCCAAAAACAACCTATTACCATCCAGATGAAATAACAAGTAAACAAAAACAAGAGAGAAAAGTTTCCAAATCAATTCGACAATCGGAGAGAAATCAATGGTGCACCCCGGAGCTGCGAAGGCGCAAAGAAAATTGAAAAGAGAGCGAAAACAATCGAAAGGAAATAATAAATTAAAACAAAACACAAAATTGCAAATAAACAAAAACACAAACACAAAAAATTGCGGCATATACCGAAACAAATGACGAAAAAAATGGTTTTTTTAATCCTGAGTATAGCATTTTTTTGTTTGTATTTCAACAACGTTAAAAGGCTTTTATGAATTTATATAGCCAAACGAAACATGTTGAGTAAAGGATGAAATGGGGCAAATAAAAGTGCATTTTACGAATTGTTTAGTTTAGAACTTAAAATGGTTATTTTTAAGAATAATATATTTCTTTTCTTTTTTTCTAATGCAGCTGGCAAACACTTAGACAGCTTGGTCTTGGATGCCATAAGGCAATCGCTGCACAGACGTTACTCACTTTGCATTACCCAGGGGGCGCGCAACTGGAAGATAAGCCACGGACACAGAGTAACAATGCCCCGCAACTCTCCACGATCCTATTAGACCTGGACCTGCGGTTTAAAGTGGATTCCGAACCACTACAAACATCCAGGGCAACGCCGAGACTCGAACCCGAAACCTGTGCCAGAGAGCTAGCCAATCGGCCATTCAGGCCTCATAATATTAAATGTTTGATTCTTTTCATACACAGATCCTCTCTAGGAAGGATCTTAGAAGGACTCTAGTTATTGAGATGTTTTTTGTTTCATAGATTTTGAAAACAACTTTTTGTTTTTAGCAAACCAGTACATTTTTCCTTCAATATTATTCATTGACTACTGTAAAATATATTTAAAAAATTACTCACTATAAATTATTCTTTTTAAATTTTGTTTTAGCCCCTATCACTTCCATGGAGAAAGATTGGCAATGTAGTTTCATTTGTATCATAAATCGTATTGGCATGCTGGATTATAGGAGATCTTCCAAAGTCTTTATATATTATCACTTAAAATCTTAAAATACCACTTTTAACTCTGTATCAAAAAAATAATAATCATATCCGCCTCCTATATATTTTTATGTTACAAAAATTTAAAAAATACTGTAATTAATTAGTAATAGTAACTAACTTACTCCCTGGCAATAAAGCCCATGGTGGGCCACGGCCGTTTGCCTACTGGATGAGTAAGAGACAAAAGACAGTTTCTTTTTAGGGCGTAGGTTGTCAGTCCTACACTAAAACGCTGTACCGTCCTATTAAACCGTCTATTCTACCATCATATTGACCTACAGTTTAAAGTGAATTCCTCACTCTCCATAAAGTTGCTGAATTTTAAATAAACTTTGATACATTAAGTAAAAATAATTAAACAATCCTGCATGTAATTTGCGTTTTATTGCAGAAAAACAATGAATTCAATAAAACAAATATTCAACAAAAATAATAGACCACTTTTTACGAACATTATTATTTCGAACACTTCAATCAAGTCTCTCCATTACTTTCCAAAAACAACCTATTACCATCGAGATAAAAATACCTCGTATCCACAAAAAAATAAATAAATAAATAAAAGTAAACAAAAACAGTAGGGAAAAGTTTCCAAATCAATTCCACAATCGGAGAAAATCAATCGTGCACCCTGGAGCTGCGAAGGCGCAAAGAACATTGAAAAAGAGAGCGAAAACAATCGAAAGTAAATAAGAAATTAAAACAGAAACATTGCGGCATATAACGAAAAAAAAAAATTCTCGTTATTTTTTTTAATCCTGAGTATATACCATTTTTGGTTTGTATTTGAACAACGTTAAAAGGTTTTTATAAATTTATATATGCATTCGAAACATTCATGGGTAAAAGGAGGAAATGGGAGAAATGAGAGTGCATTTAGGAATTGTTTAGTTTTAAAATTAGACAGTTAATTTTTAAGTAAAATGTTAAACGCTGGATTATTATTTAACTACAGATTCCTAAAAGGCACTGGAGATTGAGACATCCTTAAAATAACTATTTATTTTGAGTAAATGTGTCGATTTTTTCTTTAACATTATTAATTTGACATGAACTATTGTAAAAAAATTTTTAAAAATACTCACTTTATTTTTTATTTTTTTATTTTGGCGCCTATCTTTCACTGTACCCTTAAACATTTTTCAAGTTCGACGATAACTTTGGCATTCTAGTTTCGTTGCAGTATATTAAGGGGACCTGATAGCCGAGTTGTTAGCGCTCTGGCGCTCGGTAGCACAGGTTTCTGGTTCGAACCTCGGCGGTGCCATGGATGTTTGTAGTGGTTCGAATCCACTTTAAGACGTAGGTCCTGGTCTCATATGACCGTAGAGGATGACAAAACATAATCAAACTTCTTCTCACCCACATCATTCCCGAACTGTAAATGGGCAACTCAGCTCGATGTGGTGTGGTGTGTTATAGTAGCAGTATAATAAACCATATTCTCATGCTGGATTTTATGAGATTATCCGAAGTGTTATATATTTTATTACTTAAAATCTTAAAGACCACTTTTGTATCAATAAAATAATAAATGTGTTCGTCTCCTATATATTTTTGTATGTTACAAATATTTAAATATTGCAAAAAAAAAAAAAAAAAATACTGCAAATAATTAGTGCTAATAAATAAAATATCTTCTCCAAAATTAAAAAGAAATCAACTACTTGCAAAACGTAAACGTGTCTTTTTTATTTAGTTTAAGTTTTAAATATTATTAACTCTACTGTTAAGTAATAATATTGAATTTTAAACACATTTTGACACATTAAATAAAAATTGTTAAATAATACACTTGCATTTAATTTGCATTTTATTGCAGAAAACTATAAACATTAAATTCAACAAAATAATAGATATCTTTTAAGGTACATTATTGTTTCGAATACACTTAATCCACTCTCTCCATTACTTTCCAAAAACAACCTATTACAATCCAGATAAAATAAAAATAAACAAACAAAAACAAGAGAGAAAAGTTCCCAAATCAATTCTACAATCGGAGAAAAATCAATCGTGCACCCTGAAGCTGTGAAGGCGAAAAGAGAAATGAAAAAAAGAGAGCGAAAACAATCGAAAACAAATAAATTAAAAGAAAAACACAAAATTGTGGGATACACCGAAACAAATGACAAACAAAAAATTCTTCATTGTTTTTTTTAATCCTGAGTATATACCATTTTTTGTTTGTATTTGAACAACGTTAAAAGACTTTTAGAGCCATTCGAGACATTCATGAGTAAAGAATGAAATGGGGAAATGAAAGTGCATTTATGAATTGTTTAGTTTTTTAAAACTAAAATAGTAATTTTTAAATGTAATATTAAACGCTTGATTTTTCTATCCACATATCCCTATAGGTTCATTTTCAGACATTTCGAAAACAACTGTTTATTTTCAAGAAATTTGTAGTTTTTTTCTTTAACATTATTCATTTCAAATGAACTATTGTAAGAAATATTTTTGAATAATACTCACTGTCTTTTATACTTTTTAATTTTATTTTGGCGCCTTTAAAAATAAAGAGGGACTGTTTAAAATATTCTTCAAGTTGGCGAAACATTTGGTAATCTAGTTTCATTGCAATGTAATAAATCATATTCGCATGTTGAATCATATTCGCATTTTTTAGGAGATTATCCAAAGTATAATATTTTATTATTTAAAATTTTGAAGACCACTTTTTAACTCTGTATCAAAAAATAATTAGCATATTCCTCTCATATATATTTTTTGTATGTTATAAAAATTTAAATATTGTGAAAAAAATTTAAAAATACTGTAGTTAATTTGTAACAATAACTAACTTCCTATCACTACAGCCCATGGTGGGCCAATGGCGTCTGTCCACTGGCCGATTTCGAAATATGAGATATTTTCTCTTTTACAGAATAGGGCTGTCAGCCCTACTCCGAATGCTCTACACTCGTATTCTACTGGGACCTACGATTTAAAGTGGATTTCAAAGCACTACACGCATTCTTAGTACTGCTGGGATTTGAACTCGAAGTCTGTGGCACCGAACGTCATAATATTAGTAACTCAGCCCACCCCTAATTAGTAGTAAACGAAAAATATCTTTTTAGAATAAAAAAAATTACGTCATAATTATAGGAGTTTAGCGAGTTTGAGTACAGAAAAATATATATTTATGGTATGATAATGTGTAAGAAAGATAAACACGAGGGAAATGAAAAGCATTTAATAAAAAAAGAATAAACAATGGTTATAAATATGAAATGGAAATATATATATATATATATATATATATATATTTGTTCTAATGCAGTTGGCAAACACTTAGACAACTTGGTCTTGAACGCCTTAAGGCAAGCGCTGCACAGACGTTACTCACTTTGCATTACCCATGGGGTGCGTGTAACTTGATGGTAAGCAACGGACGCGGAGTAACAATGCCCCCGCAGCGCTCTAGGATCCTATTAGGACCGGGACCTACGGTTTTAAAGTGGATTCCGAACCACCACAGACATCCATGGCAGCGCCGGGATTCGAACCCTAACCCGGGGTACCGAGCACCAGAGCGCTAGCCACTCGGACATTCAGACCCTTGAAATGGAAATATAGTATGGTATAGAAAATAACAGCTTTTTTTTTTTTACTATCGAGTACAGAATAACAAAATACTACTGCTTAAAGTGGATTGATTCAGTTTGTCGCTCTACGGTCATTTTGTGCACACTTTGGGCATATTAGACCAGGACCTACAGTTTAATGTGGATTCCGAACCCCTCACAAACACCCATGCTACCACCAGTAGCTTAAAATGGAAGAGAGGACAAGGGGGAAATCAATATTTTACGTGTAAAAATGTACTATAATATTAATAAAAAAAGTTTATATTGAATATTCATTTTTTTGTTTAACCTTTTTCTTATCAAATAGATTTGAAACAATAATTCGCAATCGCCAAAAATTCAGAAATGAAGCAAATTTGTTATGATTTCAGATTCCTTTCACTAGAATTTAATAAACTTTAGAAAAAAACTTTTATCAGAAAGTGCTTCATAAATAATTATGTACATAGTAAATAATAGGCTTATTTTAAGCACACCAAAAAGCATAGCATCGGAGTTGCATGTGTGATCAACCTCATTATGGAATGTCGCCATCTCCAAAAGCTATGCATTTCTTTTCAGCGATGTACCAAGCTTGAAATAATCGTATTTATTAATTGAAAGCCATTAAAAGCTCATTGCTCATGTTAGGACACTTAAAACTGCTTTGACAAGAACAATAAGCTTAAGACCTTGGAGAATAGAAGGAACCTTTTAAGAGCAGCATTATTAATCTTTAGAACATTCTAAACAAGCTCACTTGGTTTCGATTCCCAGAGAACATGTTGGCCAATACTTACGCGCAATAATTTCGTCAAGAAAATAATTTACCAAACGAGATTTTGGATGATTTTGAGTTACCATCTTATAATATGAAGTAATAGACAAATTCATCCTAACCAATTGCATCAAGAAAGCCTTGTTTCTATCAACAAGTCAATGCTGTCATTCAAAAAGATTCCCACACACACAAAAACATTCTATCCCCGAAATGTGCCTATTTTATTAATATGACTGCTATTACTACTACACCACATCACTGTGTCTAGAACTGAGTTGACCCTTTACAGTTTGGGAATGATGTGTGTGAGAAGAAGTTTGATTGTGACTCTCTTACAGTCATATGAGTCCGGGAGCTACGGTTTAAAGTGGATTCCGAGCCACTACAAACATCAATGGCTCTATGCTTTTTGGCCGGGACTCGAACCCGAAACCTATGGTACCGAGTTCCAGAGAAGTGGGTTTATACAAACTTTTTGCGTCATGTGAGTATTTTTCTTCCATAACTTTGGAACATTCAGCTGGCGGCATTAGTATTAGGACGTTGTACCTCATGCGCTGTATATCCAGAACGCCAGACACTCAGCCATTCAAACCCCTTATTAATATGACTGGCATAATAGCTTATTACCACCAGATCAACAAACTTTTGAGACATTTCGCAAACAAAATCTGGACTCATTAGTAAACAGTACAGACGTCTGTTGACTTGGTCTCCAATGCGAATTTAAATATATGTGTCCAACCAAACTTTCATTTAGATGGCATAGTGTGTGGAGTGGACACTATATTGGATGTTTTGTATACAACATTCCTTTGCAAGGCCTTTGCGCATACTTGATATGAATATCAGACTTCCATTATCTATTCTACAGCAAAGACCTGATATATGTGTGTGTGTATGTGAAGTTTCTGTCCTCCTTTGTAGTTATCTGTAATAACCATCTTCTGCAAAACTTGTAGCTAGAGGTCTTTATCAGCTGTGCCTTCAAGACACTGATTTCGAAGGAATGCATTCTACATTCCAGAAATCACAGAAGGGCTTTATTAAATCCATTTTGCTAGTCAAGATTATGTACTCAGGATTCACTCTGGTTAGATTCGATTCGCTGAATGGTTCACATCGCAATTCTTCAGAGGAATGATGTCAAGTACTGACATCTAGAATGTTATCCTGAAATTTCATTTCTCAGTTGTTATTTGCATAAAATGTAGTGAATGAATTTCAAGCCTGTTTTCGATTTTAAAGCCTTGTTTTGGCTGCAATATTTCTAATATGCATAACATTTCAGATGCAGCCCTGCTTTGTAAGTAATCAGCACATTTACCATTGGGAAGGGTGTAATAATGGATACAAGTGTACTTGTTTTATAAAAACAGTTCGGTTTACTCAAATATAAAGGTGCATTTTGAAGGAAATCAGATCTTTCACTATCAAATATTCCAGTCTATTTAGAATGTTTGGAAATTAAAATCTTTCATTAATTTTGGGGATAAACTGTACATATATTTCACTTTAGTTGAATTTACTACAATATATTAAAATAATTATTTTATAAGGCATTCCCAACATCTGAAAATATAAGATTAAGAATTTTAATTGCGGTATGTAGCAGGTTCAGCGTTATTCGGAGAACCCTGTTATAATACATCCTCATTTTGTTGTCACAATTTCGAACGAATATAAACAAGGGCAGATATAGAGTATTCAATCTCTCCCTCCCCCTTCCATGAGCCCAAGGAAAGCACGTTTCGAATAAAGATTTATCATACCCAATCTTGCAATAAATAAGATCGCTTTTGATTTTGTGTCATTTGTGAGGTTTCAATAACAGAATACCTTATTTCGAAGTTGAATGCTCTCTCTATCGTTGTTATCAGTGAGCCCCACGTGTATGTAACCTTAGTTTGAAGTTGAATACACTCTACCATTGTTATATATGTGCATGTAACATTGGTGGCCTCATGTACCATTTAAGCCCACCGACGGATGATGAAGGGAGGATCTTTAGCAGTAACTACCCAGCATTTGTGTGTCGTATAGAGAAACCCAGAGACCCCCTACCAAGCAGCTCGATGAAGTGTGTCAGAAACGTTTTACACACCATCGTATCTCATCGTTTCTGAACAGTGACTACAATAAAGCCGTCAACGGAGTCGAACCTTGGCCATTATGCACACAAGATGCTATCAATGAGCTGCATTAGCCTAATCTAATAAAAAAAATTATAATTGAACTAAAAAGAGTTCAATAAGTGAATTGCTATGAAACACATTAAATATAAAAAAATATCCCTGTCAAAACATCACATATTGAACATTATAGAGTCTGATCTCATTTGTAAGCAATGTGGTCTATGGTCACGAATATCCCGAAAGTTAACTGCGACCGAAAGGACGGAGAACACCCCGGTGGAAAAAGAGAGCAACCCGTACGCTTGCAGGGTCAGTAGAAACCTTAGATTGAAGTTGAATGCTCTCTCTACCATTGTTACGTACACAGTACAGTCACATTAATGTGACCACCACCTACTTTCGACGTCAACGAGAAATAACCAATCACAAAAGGCAGGTGGCAGCACGTTGCAGTGGAGTGTATATAAAGAATTCCACTTAATATCACACTCCACTTAAAGCCAGAATATACAAGAGTGTACACTGGTGTCCAAAAGTTATGCATAATTGATAATTATGTGAATAAAGAAGGAACTGTAAATCAGAATGGCGGGAAACGTGATATGCGAGTGTAAAATAGTTATAAAATAAGAAAGCAAATCAAAAGAACGATAATAATTAATTTTATTATACGAAGTAGCAGTTTGAAAGAAAACTGACAATAGCAAGGGTTCACACTTTAAAGAAAAATGAAAGAAATCATTAAATAAAATACTGATGCTGCAGTTTAATAAGGCGTGCGGTCACCTCTGACAGCCAGGCACGCCGCACAGCGATTTACTATACTTGCTATGAGATGATGAATGAGTTGTGGGCTCAAACGGTTCCAAGCTTCTTGGAGAGCTCTCTTCAGTTCTGTAACGGAGCTTGGTGGGTGCGAAGGGGCTGCAATTTATCTTCCGAGCATATCCCATACCTGCTCGATAGGATTTAAATCAGGGAGTTCGCAGGCCACGACATGCGCTGGATGTTTTCCGTTTCAAGGAAGTCATCAACCAGCACCGATCGGTGATATGGCGCATTATCATCCATGAATATGAAGTCAGGACCGACAGCACCTCGAAACAAGCGAACATAAGGCTCAAGAACTTCGTCTCTGTATGTTTGTCCAGTCACAGACCCCGTGCCAAAGAAATGGAGGTCTGTGCGTCCGTCCATCATGATGCCTGCTCATACCATTACTCCCCTTGATGGAAAATGATGTCTTTCCGTTATGTTTCTTGGTTCAAAACGTGTTCCACGTTCTCTCCATATCGTTACCCGACGAGAATCACAACTCAGACCAAACCGGGACTCGTCACTGAACATCACATTGGCCCACTCTCCCACACTCCAATGCTGATGTTTCAAACTCCAGTTCAAACGAGCGTGTTTATGCGCAGACGGGAGGGGAATGCAAACTGCTGGTCTTCTGGCATACAGGCCAGCATGATTGAGTCTCGAAATTCTTATTCCTGTGGCAACTGTGAGCGCCGTACCCAATTCTCTAGCAGAACTGCCCTTCTGACGTCGCGCACTTATGACCAGATATCGGTCTTGGCTAGGGTTGTGACTCTTGGCCGACCTGATACTTGTTGTCGGGTAACATCTCCCGTTCTTTGAAACCTCTGTCACAGTCTTGAGATCACTGACTGGTCCACATCCAAAATTCGAGACACTTCGGTTTGTGATCGTTCGGATTCCAGCATTCCAACAATTCTTCCTTTTCGCAAACATGTCCAATTGGCGTCTTTGTGCCATCATTCACCTTGTTTGATGGTTAACAACGTTCCTTCGCACAGCAGTTGCACGAAACTTGTCTGAACTGCCTATGCTGCATGAATCGGTTTCTCTGCGCTGCGACATGCGCAGGTGTTTCGCGCAGGACGTAGTCGACTTAAAAGTTTTGCATAAACCCAATGTTTCTTCTTCACCCAATTAATATCCGCAAGAAATTTGGAATAATTTTACGAATATTTACTCCATGTTTTTCCCATTTTACGATTTATGCTTAACTTTTGGACACCAATGTATATTCTGGCTTTTAATAGGTGGTCACATTAATGTGACTGGACTGCGTATATGTATGTAATAGCAGCGAGCTTCATGTGTATGTAACCTTAGTTAGAAGTTGAATCTCCTCTTTACCATTGTTATGTATGTGTACCATTGTATTTACCATTGTTATGTAACATTTAAGCCCACCGACGGAAGATGGAAGGAGGACCTTTAGGGGGTAACTGCCCCGCATTTACGTGCTGTATGGGAGAAAACCAGAAAAATCCTACCTAGCAGGGGTTTTCTCCTATGAGGGACTCTTTTTAAGCACATCGAGTCTACTCGTATCTAAACAGTGACTACAACAATGCCGCCAGTGGACAGATGCCTACTTTACCACTGGGCTGTATTAGCCTAACTTAATAAATCAATTTAACTACTTTTTAATTCAATTATTGTAAGTGGATTGTCATGAAACACATTCAATGTAAAAATAAACAAACAAAAAAACTGCATATATCGAACATTAGAATCTGATCACATTTGTAAACAACGCGGCCTGCCCTCTGTGGCCACGAATATCCCGAAAGTTAACTTCAAACCGAGAGGACGGGGAACACCCCGGGGAGAAAGAGAGCAACCCGTACGCTCGCAGGGTCAGTAGAAAGTCGCCCTTGAACACATGGGTAGTCGCAGAGGCGCTGGTGGCGGATCGATTAGAGTTCTGAAGGACAAAGTTTTACCCCTACAGTTAGAGGGTTTTCCCTCTCACCATCTGATTTCGGTAGGCGATTTTTCCCCAACAACGCACGTGAATAGCCGCCTAATTTTTCATTGGCGGAGTCAAATTTAGTGTCGCGTGCACGTAAGAATAAAATGTGTTGGTTTAATAGAGATGTATTTGTTTTTAAAAAAATTAGTTTGAGAATGTATTCAGAATTATATAGTTTTAAAATGTCTAAGAATTTTAATTTTTAGTTTCAATCATACAGAAATGCATTTTGTTCTTCTATTTGGGTTGATTAATTTGTGAATATATTCAGAATTATATATTTTTAAAATGTCAAAAGAATTTTAATTTTAGTTTCAAACATAGTTTAACCATACAGAAATGCATTTTGTTTTACTATTTGGGTTATAAATTTATCTGTTATTCAAAAATCTGTTATAGATTTTTTGTTGATTAGTTAAAAGGAAATAAATTTATTTTTAAGAAATATAGAAAAATCAGGGCTACACACTTTTTGCATTGAAAATTACGGAATAATATTAAATGGACTACAATTAAATTAACAATTTTTATTCATAATACAAATTCAAAATTTTTTTTCTAATATAAATTCAAAAATGTAAGTTTTTTTCAACTCCTATTATTAGTTCACACTCTCCCTATATATATCTTGTTCAAATTTTTAATCGTTAATAAAATACTTTTTTTTTTTTCGTCCACTCAAGTTCAAATACATTTTTGTTGAACTTTTAGTGGATGACACTGGATGTTAATACAGTTTCTTCAAATATTAATTCAGTAATTAAATTTAAATAATTAATTAATTTTAGTTTTTTTTTTGATTTAAGTTGCGTACATCTACCAATAGATGGCGCCAGATAAACTTAAAAAAATGAATGAAAATTATTTATAAAAAGACTTTCTGCATTATAGTGAAAAAAAAAGTAGGAATTGACTTTAAATTTTTTTTTTTATATTGTTTTATTTTAATATAGAAAAAAACTTTATAAAAGAAGGTATCTGATTATTTTTCTTAAAAGAATAAAAAGTATGTATTTTTAAAATAAATTTTGAAAACAATTATTTAAATTATATGAACAATAGTGTTCTTTTACAAATAAAATTCTATAGAAAGTGTTTCGTGCAGAACTTTGTAAATCGTCGCCTGTTTCAAATTCTTAGAGTTTCGTCTTAATCAAATGCTTCAGTAATTGATGGTAATAGTTAAGTTCTGAAAAAGGGGGATAGTACATTAATCTGGACTTTTTAATTCGCGTTTACTAGCGTGGGGACTTTGAGGTGAAAAGATATTGGAGCGCTAGAACTTTGCTGATGTGGCATTGAATTTTTCTCTTAGTGTTTTCTTTATTTCATTTTTCTCTTATGTGTTTTACACTGGGTGTTTTTTTTTTTTTTTTTTTTATCTCTTAAGAATTTGTCATATTCTCTTGCCATTCGAAATAAAAAAAAAGTATGTTTTAATCGTAATGAGTTTAATTACCATAAATACCTGAATGTTAATATATATATATTTTTTAATTTTCTTGACAATTTTCTGCCTGCATTAAGATTTAGACGTACAATTAATTCTGGAGTATAAAAATATTCGGGCATTTTTTTAAAATTTTTTTGCCATACTGAATAGAAAGAAAATATAAGAAATAAAATATTTTATTTTAAATCTTACATCAAGTAGAGTCGATATAAACTAATTTTCTGCATAAAACGAGAAAAATAATTAATAAAATATCTGCAATAATAGAAAAATGTAACATTTTGAAAAAAAAAAAAATTACGAAAAAAAAAAATTTACGAAAAAAATTTTTTTTTTTTTTTTTGCAAAACATGCAATTTATGTACATTAATATGAAAAATATAGAATATACAGTTTTACAAAAAAAAATTACTTATTTTTAAAGAATATTTTTACATTTCATTGCATTGTATTATAAAATAAAATACATGCATTTGATGATACTAAATAATGTTTTACTATAATCAATCTTATTGGCAATATTCCTGTTTATAGCTTAAAATTGCTCTTACATTAAATAAAAAATAAGGGCTAGAAAGTGATTATCTTTGCAAAAAAACATTTTAGCCATGTTTACTGTTTTTTTTTCACAAAACACTTTAGTACACCGATGTTACAACATTTTAGTATAACAATGCCCCCGCAGCGCTCTAATCCTATTAGGACCGTTAACTAATAAAGTTTAACTCGATACCTGTGGTACCGAACGGATGCCATTCGAAAACCTAACATGCATGAATGAACCTCATGGACTAACCACATTTCAGGTCATCAACATTAGCATTTATAAGTATAGGAAAAGTTTCAAAAATATTTCATGCTAAAAGTTATAAAAACAATCTTAAGATGCGTATTAAAATCAGCAAAAAAGAGCAACCCTAAGAGCTTATTAATTCTTATGACAAATAACTCTACGCACATTTAATTTAAGAATTATGCAAATTACTTTAAACTAACACAATTGCTAATCATAAAAATTGCACTGTAAAAGATTAACAATAAAACTAACTTTAAAACTTCCATTTTTTAAAATAATAACCCTCATAAATAATAAAAAATTAATGAAGGTTATAATGATTATTTAATATAAATTATAATGCTTGTTATGCTTAATAATCTTCATTTTAAAAAAAAAATTGAAACTCGTACATCTTAAAAAAAAAAAAATTTAATAGTTAAGAAGATATTCAATAATAATAGTCAGCTTTTAAAATTATACGTTAGTTTAATAAAGTTTCATTTATAAACTCTTTGATTAAATTATTCAATAAAAACAAGGCTGTCAAATCGAACACATTAGTCAAAATTTCATATGGTACGAAATCAAAGTTTCTTAATTCACAAGAAGTTAATTAATTTTGCATAAACTATCAATTTATTCTTTTAAATTAGATGATAGTTTTAAAAAATCAAAACTAAATATATGCTCCTTTATTCTTATATTCATATATAATTTTCTCTCCTAGCTCTTTTTACTTTTCACAACAAGACTAAATGTCAAAAGCAAACCACCATAAATCATTCTTTGCATTATGGTAAAAGGCGATTCACAGGTTCATTCCCAACTCAATATAATTTATGGTAGATCACGATTCGTTTATGCTAAATTTCTGTTGACCGGTTTGAAGATTGTCTACAGTTTCCCCTTGAAAGTCAAACCAAATAAAATATAAAAGAATACATTGTATAAAAATAGATAGAAAATTAATAATACTTATAAAATATAATATAAAATTAGGAACACTTATTGTACATTATAGTGATTAGTATTACTTGTTTACTTATTACTAGGCCTATCCTGGTTTGTGTTCGGTGGTTTTCTGGACAGAGAAATCTTTATCGATCAATTCAGATATTTATTGAAGTTTCATCTATTTACATGTAGTTAGTATTTACAAGATGTAATATTTAGAGTGTACAGAGTTGATCTTAACACTCTTATAATAACAGCTCATAATCATTATTAATTAGATTTATCAATAGACTAATTTAAAATAATCATTAGACAAACAATTATAAAATAAATCAATAGACATCTAGACTTTCTGTTCCCTTATGTTCTAAAAGAACAATTAAATTGTCATTTAATATATGTCAGGATGTTTATCATCTTATCCAATTCTTCATCTGTACGCTTTTGTAGCTTTTTTTTTGTACTTGGTTTCAGACTATTATTTTAGACATTAAATAAAAATATTTAAAAATGTGTTTGATATTAATAAGACAATATTCATTATCTTAAACAGCTTCATTAATACCGTTAAGTTGATAAATATTATGATTGCAACTATTTGACGTAATATTATATATTTACAGAACATAGCTTTAATCTTTGTTTACAAAAACTAAACAAATTATGTGCAATTTTTCTGCAACTAAACAAATTTATGTTTACAGAGCAATGGTTTTTGTTTCCTCGTTTATAAATACCACCAAACAAATTATGTGCAATTTTTTTCTGCAACTATTTGGAGCAATATTTATGTTTACAGAGCATTGGTTTTGTTTCCTCGTTTATAAATAAAAAACCACCAAACAAATTATGGGTAATTTTCTGCAACTAATTGGTGTGATATTATTATTATTATTATAACTTTTTTTCTCCTGTTTACAAAAAAAATGATGTGTAATTTTTCTAAAATAATGAAATTTATGGTTCTTAATTATGTTAATATAATATTAAGATAAATAAGCTAATTTAATAAGTTAATTTATTTATGATAATAAACAAACAGTAACACTTTTTGATCCTTTGTTTGCTTGTATCCTTATGCTATTAGTTAGATGAAATTAAAATTATTTTAAATTATCAAAAATGTTTACAATGGAAAAGTTTGATTTCATTTAATTTTTATAAAAGCACGATAGAAATAAGTATACAAATATGATTAATTTTTTATTATCAAAATTGATTAAAAAATTACACAGTATTTGACTAAACATTATCATCAAATACGATAAATAAATAGAAGTAAATACTTTGATATTATAATACAACTCATAATTTGCAGTTAGAATTACAGCCTTTTCCATATTTATTGCACAGCATATTATTCACAAACTCACAGTTAGGAAGCTTTAGCCTATTACAAAAGCGCTATTTGAGTTAATAAATAATATAATATCCTGAAATCCCATTGAAGTTAACTCATCCTCACTAAATTATACGACAAAATATTAATAGGCTTCCAGCCGGTGCTTTAGGCTGTGTTCTAAAATTATAAATCTGTTCGAAGAGAACAGATTGCTAGCTGTTCTGTATACATTTATGAGGTAATTGTAATTTGTTACATATTGTTATAATTCCGTTATTCATTTAATTCGTGCTCATAAACTTCATGTAATCACTAAATAGTCGTATTGCATAGGACCATCTTTTCATGGGGTATTCATGCAAAGTTTATAATAGCCCTAAATAATCCGCTTCGTAATGTTTTAACATGAAGATTGATTTTGCTCAGTAACTCTACGGAATATGTTTTAGGATAATGAAATTTGACGATCCATGCCAAATGCGTCTTGTTAATTATAATTTACTAGAATTTCATACCAATCACCAATTTCCGTGAATTTGTTTTATGAGTTTAATTAAATAACACCAAATCAAAAGCTTCTATGTCTGACAATAGCTTTTGGAATAGTACACCATTCCCACTAATTTTAATCAAACATTAAATTTAATAGCAAGTACTTAGCAATTATGACCTGGTGTTGATTTTACTTTTGGTTAATTCAATAAAAAAAAAAAAAGCAAGAATTGCAAAAAAATACCAAGATAAAAAATTTAATGAAAGTATACTCACATAACATTAAACGGAACATTTACAGAGAAAATAAAATCCTAATATAATGCTTTAAAAATAAATACGGATTTGGTGACATTTTAACAATGTCAGCATTGGGCATCATTAGGCCACAAGATGGCACTCGGAGCAAAATATCTAATAATTTAAAATTATATTTTATTTTTATTTAATTACAAAAAAAAAAAACCAAAAGAAAACTTTTTTTAACGCTTCTTCTCCGCTGTTCAACAAATAAAAAATAATAGTAAAACCAAATCAAAAGATTCCATGCCTAATAATAGTTTTTGGAATAGCACACCATTCATATTTCAATCTAGCGTTAACTATTAGAACAGTACTAGCAGGTATGCACTGCCGTTGATTTTACTTTGGTTCATTCAATTAAAAAAGAGCAAACATTTCAAGTATATATAAGATAAATTGTTAAAGTATGATCACATAACATTTAATTGAATATTTCGCCGAAGAAATAAAAATCATATTATAGTCCTTTAAAAACAAATATGGATTTGTTGACATTTTAATACTGTCAGCTGGGAGCATCAATATGCACCCCAGATAGCACTCAGAGCAAATAATTAATTATTTTGATGTTTTGAACATTTATTTAATTAAATAAAATAATGAAAATTTTTCACGATTCTTTCCGCTGACCATCAAATAAAAATAATAGTAATAGTAATAAATACAGAAAAAAAAATTGATTTGAACATACAACACACACATATGTATGTGTATATATGTATTGGATAAAGTGAAAGTGGTTGTCTTAGTTTTTTTCTTATCACACTTGTAAACAGCAACATCTAGACCAAGTCCAAGAACCCGTGTGGTCTCATGGAAAGGAGGGGAATGGGAGGAGATTCTATCGTAGGTAGAAGTCTGACTTCGTTCCGCGACGCTGAAGGAAGGCAGTATCTTCCGGGAGGACTTTTAGAGGAAAAAACCTAGCATTTGTGCTTCGTATGGGAGAAAACCCGAAATGGTGCTTCGATGGGATGCTGTACATCTCAAACGCCACCGAGTTCTTCATTTT
This sequence comes from Caerostris extrusa, assembly GCA_021605095.1. Classification (NCBI taxonomy): domain Eukaryota; kingdom Metazoa; phylum Arthropoda; class Arachnida; order Araneae; family Araneidae; genus Caerostris; species Caerostris extrusa. Next base: position 19,979 of record BPLR01005420.1, on the reverse strand, counting down.
TTGAAACAGTGTTTACCACAAAGCCGCCAGCGGATTCCCGTGATACTCACCAGAGGCGTACATTGCCACTCAAGCCACAAGACGGGCGTCTTAAGTTTTAAAACGTTTTGTAAGTGCAAGAGATAGATGGAGAAAAAAGGTAAAATTTAAAATCGACAAGATTTATTATTTGTTTTAATAAATTTTTTTTAATATTTCGATTTAAAAATATTTAAAAAAATCGTAAATATTTAAAATAAAAAATGTATTTTCTTGTATATTTATTGATATATATCGTTTTTTAAATTAATTTCGTATAAATGAGAAGCAAGATAAATACCAGATGTATAAAATAATAAATAACGTAAATATATACACATAAATAACGCAAATAAAAAAAAATTATAGATATAGTAATCTCTTCATTAAAAATTTAAGATTTTTCATTAATAACATATATATTTTTTTTTGAGAATTTGTTTTCCAAAACATTTAATAAACATTTGTACATTTAATTTATAAGTATAAAAAAGAACATTAAACATTTCATAACGTACATTGCTGAAATTCGTACGAAACAAAAGTATTCATTACTTACATTTTTAAAGATACAACTACCTGCTTATTTTAAAGATTAAATCATTGGAATAAATCTTTCCGCAACAAAATCTACACAAAATGAATAAATGTTTAAAATCACAAGCAATTTGCAAAGTAATGAAGAAACGAAGAAGTTTATCTTAAACCATTGCATATATATTATATACTAAAAGAAGCCTTTTCAAATCTGTAAAAACAGCTTTCATGACAAAATATAGTCGTAATGCAGGGAAAAGAGATAATTCTAATTTCGAGTAAAGCTGATTTTTCATCATTTCAAACATTGATGTACGACAAAAAGTAGGAAAATTGTTTTCAAAGAATAAATATAAATTTTTACTTTGAAATGGCAATTGAAAATTTACGTTTTTAATATAAAATGCGCAAATGGTGGAATAATATATGAATTTTAATGTAATTTGTAAGAAATTTGTATATTTCAGATATGATTTTATATTATATATATAATGCATTATATATTACATGCATTATATATATATATTACATGCATTATATATATATATATATATATAGAGAGAGAGAGAGAGAGAGATAAAAGATACATTAAATGCTCAAGTGGATGATATAACAGATACAAAAAGAACTATTGGAAGACTATCTTCTGAAATTGGAACAATTGTAATTCGAACTTTCTTTAGAAATATATATCTATGGTTTAAAATAATACTGCAAGTTCTACATTAAGGAAATTTTATTGATAAACAGGAATTTGAAACTCAAAAATACGTATTAATATGTTTATGGACAAGTTTTAAAACTTAACATGTTTTTGAAACTAGATTTATGGTAATGAATTAGCTTCATTTAGTATTTTATTATATTTGATTTAAAACTTTATAGAATTGTCTTTATAATAAAATTTTTTAAAACATTTAAAAAGTTTATGCATCTGCCTTTCAATTGGTTTTAAAATATTTGTTTACGTAGTATATATTTTGTTTAATATTTCCAACTCTGGTGAATTTTCGAATTTCATACCGAAATTGAAAGTTCAAATTCTCTGGCAAATTCCGTTGCTGTGAACTAAATAGAAGATTCGCCTGCGATTGTGGTATATAAAAAGTTTTGCATTCATAATTAGGCCTGCCTCGAAGCTATCCTGATTTTGGGAATAACACGAAAATGTGTGTATTTTCTTTCCCTAAAGCTTCCTTGAAAGCAATGATTTACCTTCCGTAATCCTCGGTGGACTGATCGTGGTATACATATTTGGAATACGAAACCTACTATTGATAAATGCAAAAAATACTAATAAATACTGCAAGAATTCTGTATAATACACATGCATGAAATATAGTCATCTGTGCACATCTGCATCTATAAATCTATAATATATATATCTATATATAAACAATTTTTATAGATGCAAACAGACATATTTCAAGCATGCTCATTATACTATTAAGTATCACCTCCTCGTGATAAACGTCATTCACACGTTCTATAGCGTGAACGTTGATGCATGATCATTATACTATCACTATCTGTGGACCGAATGAAAGAAAAATTCTGTCTGTCTAATTATCCGAGCATGGTAAAACTTTATTGAATATCTATTAAGTACTGAAGAGAAAATCTGTCTGACAGTATTTAACAGTATTTTTATGTATCAATGGGGTTTGTATTTCAAATATAGTATACCACGATCAGTACAGCGAGAGTTATTAAGGTAGATCATTGCTTTCCGAAAACATGTACATCTCCGTGTTATTTACAAAAATCAGGACATATACATATCTCAGAAGAGTGATTTCAATACAAAAATTGAACATTTTTGTGGACATCCTAATACACTTAAACTTAATTGTAAAAATAAACGCTTTATTTTTACACAGCTGTGTCGTTTTATCATATATAAAAGTATCATATTTGAAACATTCTAATATAGAGTCAGACTACAATAAAGGGCTTTGATACAATAAGCGACTTTTCCAAAGATTAATTTCAAATGGAGTAAAGAAACCACAAAATCAAAATTAATGGTTACATAATGCCACACTCAGTCTACTTTTGTACATCTCTCTATATATCAAGCCACATGTGGAATAAAGTAGCTGTTCCTTCAAGTGATATATTGTCTTCCTCTTGAACACAAAATGCTTGAAAACAAGTGACTTAACTATTAATTTTTGATTTTCAGGTTTCTTTGTTTTCTTCTTGAGAGGTCATTTTCAAAGAGCTTTGGAATTGTTTGAATAGCACCAATGACAACCGGGGGAAATATTTTAAATGGTCTCCTTTGAAAACAGCTAGAAAATTTTAAATTGTCCCATGGGCAGGTACGCATTGTTTTCAAATAAATGTCTTTTCCGGTAAAAAAAAAAAGAGGTTTCCATTGTTAAAATAATTCATCATATTTGGTGGTGCAGTTGATGGAAAAACACAAAGGACCAGTATGTCATTTTTAAGGAATTCGTGAAAGAAATTTGAGATTTAATTTATCAATTTAGAGAAGTACTAAACATATCTTAATTTAACAATCTTTAAATGAATTTAATGTTTTAAGAAATTCAAAACGAAATACGAAATAATAATAACAATAATCTGGAAATTTTTGTACAGATAAGTGTTAAAAATATATTTATATAATAATTTTTTTTATAAAATATGATTTATAATTTTTACATTTAGTTACAAAATATTTTTTAACAATAATTTGCTAAGCATTTACTATATCCAAACAGGAAATTACAGACTAATAAACGAAATTTATATAGTTCTAAAGTTTAATGTCATATTTTGAAAGTCTTTTTTTTTTTCTTCTATTTTTTTATAAATAAATTTGAAAAATGAAAAAAAATGAAAGAAATAAATATATATATATATATATTAAATCATGGCATTAAATCATCAGTTCTTTCTCCCTACAGGAATATTTTGAGATAGGAGGGTTTCTCTTTGGGGATAGGATTGTAAGTCCCTTCAGCTCAACCTATAGTCATATTAGACAGGGACCTACATTTTAAAGTAGATTCCGAAACATTACAAACATCCATGGTACCACTGGGACTCGACAAGCTATTGAAAATTATGTAAAGAAATGTCCTGAGTGTTGTCGATTTAATGCAACTAGCCAGGAACCTTGCTAGACATTTGAGAATTCCTGCATATGCTCAGCTATTTGAAACATTAAGTAACAGTTGGGTTGACATGTTCGTAGGCTGGCACATAGATGGCGCCACTAGTATTAAATGCATATGATTTTTAGTTAGCTCTAACCTTCAAAAGACACGTGTATACATTTGACAGCTGTTGCACTATTAGTATGTGAGATAACATTTTTAGAGAAGCAACTTTTGTTAGTTTGAAAACATGGATTAAAAGGAATTTCGTGTATTAATAAAGCATTGCTTTTTGGAAAAAAATACTATTGAAGCAAGGATTGGCTTGATAAACATTATTCGGACTTTGCACCAGGAAAATCAACCGCAGAGAAGTGGTTTGCTAAATTTAAACGAGGCAAAAATGAGCACCGAGGACGATGCACGCAGTGGACGCCCCAAAGAGGCTGTTACCGGCGAAAACATCAAAAAGTCCACAAAATAATTTCTGATAACCGTAAACTGTTCATTTGTTTTTTTTTTCCACTAGGCGGATGGACTTGTTTCTGTTAGTTTCAGTAAATGCACGTGAGTGGGCAACAAAGTTAATTAAGAAAGTTTTCATATACGGAATGCGAAGAAAGTCAATCAATTATAATGTAACACAGTTCATGAACGCTTTACTGCAACAAATTTGTTGTACTCTTTGATATCGATCAAATTTTAACTCCAATATATCATCCGCAAGCTCACTACGACTGTCGTGATTCTTTCTAACGGTGGTTCTATTTTTCTTATTAGCCGCAGTTTTCTAGTGGTCCGAGAAGTATTGATCAATCCATTCACCCATTTATGGAATCTTCCTTTATTTACAAGCAATATTTACAAGTTATACAGGGTTGATGGTAACAGTTCAAAGGCAAAAGCTAAACTGGAAGAAATATTTTCTTTTTAGAATAAAAACAACTCGTTTCCACAGCAACTGCTGGTCTCCACGGCAACAGCCAGTTTCCACAGCAACCAACATCCGTTTCCACGGCAACAGCGCAATTCTGAATCGGTTCCAAACGATTTCTATAAAACGATCACGTGACTCTGCGTGGCGCAAACTAAAGCATAAGAATTCCAATCCAGTCGAAAGAAAGTATTTTCTTTTGCATATTCATACGTTGGTCAGAAAATTGCAAAGTATTAAGTTTGCTCTAAACTCATGACATACTGCAGTATATTTACAAATAGGACGTGAATTATGGACAATTGATGGTGTGTTTCACGATCTAAAAGCTGTGTTAGACAATGATAACTTTGGTCCTGACATTAAGGTTCCTTAGGGTGTTTGACATGACCTCAAAGACTGTTAAGGAACAAATAGAAATAAAAAACAGCATTAGAGAAAACCCTATCTTGACAATAATGTTTTATAATGATCAGGAAGTTTGGGTTGTTTTGCATCCATTCTGCAATACACCCAAGAAGAAAACATCGAAATGTATGCCAAAACGTGATGGACCTTATATAATACTCATTAAAAATTCCCCCAGTGCCGTATAAGGTTGCAATTTGCACGTTCACGACATGCCAATTGGAACATATCACGTTTCAACACTAAAACCGTTTATATACTAGAAGGTTTACCCTCAATTGTGCCTCTGAGGAAAAGAAGAAGCCCTAAGAAAGGTGATGCTGTTTCCAGTACAAGTCGTAACTGGAAAACTGAAGGGGAAGATGTAACGCGCTGTTTCCTATGTGAATTGTTTTTAGTTTAAAGTCTGAACTTTCTCGAGACAAAGCGTACCCCATGTGGAAAGAAGAAAAAAAAAAAATAGTTGACTCTGGATGAGTGGCAACCTTGTAATGATCCATCGATTTTTAAATATTTAAATATTTGTTAGTTGTAGTTTAGGCTGTAGCCATTGCTTAATAGTCATTGTTTTGCGTTGTAGAAAATAAATAATATTAGATAATTAAACTTCAGCCTTCTTCTTACAAGAACTGCCAACTTTCTCTTACAAGAAACCAATACTTAATGTAGCACTTAGGTTTCCCGTTGAAATAATTGAAATTTTAACCTTTGTTGATGTAAAGAAATTTACTCTGAGAAACGCTTGGTGTTATAAATATTTTCATATCATGTTTAATTATTTTTCTTTTTTTAATTTTATGATTTTCATATATTAAATAATATATATAATATCATACCATATTTTTAAGTTTTAATATATTCCAGTGATTCCATAATTGGGAGATTTATTTTATTTATATAATTTTTATATTAATTTTACTAGTCTCATTTCCAGTGTAGAGATTGTATACAGTAAGGGAAACTTCAAAATAAAAAACGTCGAAATTCAATAATATACGTTTATTGAATCGAATTACAATCACAATTAACCTATTCAAACACCAAAACTTCGAAGTTGGACAACAGATTTATTGATATTTAGTTACTATATAAACTGAGCTTCTAAAACACATCAACAATTAATACTTTCAGTGGCTTAAACCTAAACTGCTGCATCAGCATGCCTTCATGCCCTAAAGGCAACATTTTGAACTTCGTCGTCGAAACCAAATCCAAACTAAACTTTATTGATCTTTGCTGTTGTCAAAATTTTGTAAGTCTCCGTGATTGCAAAACTTAAACTAACTTAACTTAACTAATATTATTTTCAAACGCTGTAACCGTACACATACTGTATATGAGGAAATAGGTTGTGGGAGTAAATTATATTTCCCACACAATGTGACAACATAATGTGCTAATAAACCGTATACTGTTTCATTTTCGAATTTGTATAAACATAACATTCACCCCATTCACGATAGTGCTTCACAGTTATATGCTTGTAGCGTAATGACAAAAAGTAATTAAGCATATAATGACAAATGTGTTAACAAATGCAAGTATCTCGTATCAACCCACTATGAGGTTTTCTTTTATCAACTTTAAGTAAGGCTGGATCTACCCACTAGATAAGCAAATGCGAAGTAGTTAGTCAAAAAGACAATACTCATTTTAACCTTTGGGAGTATATTTGGTTTCTCTCTCTCTGTGTGTGCGTACAAATATTAAACGCCAATAATATATTTCATTGTATTTCTAATATTATGCCAATTTGGTGATTATTCGTGTCTGGACAATATCTTATACTGCATTATTTTTTACGTTGCTGTGCTTGACAAGTTTTCGATCCTTTCTTTTGACTGAATTCTTCTTTTGATCGTATTAGATATTTTGGACTGTCGTCCAAAAAGTGTTTTTTAATGTTTTTCTTATAGTAGTAATCCGAAATCCATAGAAAGACTTGCTGGCAGTTAATTATTATTATATATATTTCTCAAAGTTTGGGAAGGGAAGGCTAATTACAGTCTAAATTTTGAAACTGGATTAATATGTGTTAAATATTCGATTAGGTTTTACGCCAAATTGGCGATTATTTGTGTTTGATATACGTTGGATACAGTTGATGTTATTTTCACGCTGTTGTGCTTGTTGAGTTTTTAGACCCTTCCTTCTGACTTGAATTTTCTTTTTGAGCATTATTGGACATTTTGGATTCTCGACCAAACTGTTTTTTTAATGTTTTTTTTTTTTTTTATATTAGAAATCCGAATTCCACAGAAAAGTTTAGTGGCAGCTAATTATTAATGATGCTTACCAACTTATTTCTGTAAGTATAAAACAAATATATATATTTTTTTCTTCCTAATGCAACTGGCAAACACTTAGGTACTTGTCTTTGATGCCTTGGGCTGCAAGCGCTGCACCGACTTTATTCACTTAGCACTACCCAGGAGATGCGTGTAGCTTGAAAATAAGCTACGGACGCTGAGTAACATTACCCCCGCAACGCTCTGCGATCATGTTAGACCAAGACCTATGGTTTAAAGTGGATTCCTAACCACTACAATGTCCACAGCACCGGTGGGACTCAAACCCGAAACCTGTGGCACCAAGCGCCAAAACGCTCCAATCTGCCATCAGGCCCCTTATAAAACAAGTAAGGTTTTTTTTTTCAAGCATTGTATTGGCTAATTATATATGCTAATATTATATTAGTCTTGTGAGAGAAAAAATTTAATTAGTGTAAAATATCACGACTTTGATGTAATGTAGATTGCTTATAAAAAATGCTATGTATTTTATGCTGAAATTATATTCTCACAACTAAATTTTTTTATGTAGCATTTATTGCAGCTGCTATCACTAATTCATGACTTTAAATATTTTGCATATCTTTAAAGATATATTTATCAAAAGTTTAATTTTAATACACATAAGCATAGATCATAAAAAATCTAGAGCATCGCGCCAAAGTTATTTATTTTTGATAAAAATCTGATAACTTAAAATTTTGAGAATATTTTTCATCGCGAAATGTTTAAAATACACCACAAAATAAAAATAGAAAAATATATACTTTTAAAAAAAGTCGTCTGTGCAGATGTTGCCATCAAAAAATTCAGAAAAAATGATGCATCTTTTATTCATAAACCGTTAAATCGACTCGAACGCCACATCAATTTTATTCACACACATTTGAGAGTAAACAACCAAAAAGTTACAAAAAATATACAAAATTAAAAAAAAAAAAAACTCACAGGAGAGCTGCAGAATTGACAGCTTCAGTTAATACGACGATGGGTTATGGTGAGCCGTATAATAACTCTGCGCTGTATTTACGTCAAGACCGAAACTGTAACTGAATGTAACTTGAGAAGATAATATGTATATAAGAAATATCCCTCGACTGCGCGGTTGGCATTTTAACTGTCTGGTGGCTGGTTTTGAAACTTTTATCGATTTTTTCAACATAGAATGATAACTTGTCCATAAAATATGATATTCGTTATTTTTTATTTGTTTGAGTTGCGCAAGTGTAAACTATCACATTGTAACGTCACGGCCTATAATAGACCTATAAAGGCTTCAAGAAAAGTGCCAGTTTCAGGATCATGGGAAACACTTTAATTTTTATTTACAAACACTAATTTATAAATATATATGTAAAACTCTGAATTAATATAATTTATTATTTACAAAAATTAAAGATTTAAATTTGAATCACAAATGGGTTCCACAAGGGATTCACTTTGGAAACAGGAGGGAATCTTCGGCCTATTCAGTCACTTCAGAGAAAAAGAAAATCAACACTTCTTGTCGACTCGTCACAGAATGTTTTTCTCTTCTCCAAAAATCTCCTTTAAGAAAACTTCATCATCAGGGAAAGGGGTCAGCTTCACTCACTTCTCAGATCATGGTCTATCACCAATCACGATGATACAACTCATGGTGTAGTGCATATTCCATCTGTAATTATTTCGATCTGTTAAGACATTTGCTAATTTCCTGAATCTCATTACAAATGATACAGAATATCTGCTATCCGATTTCAGTGGCAGGTTGTTCTCAATAGTACAAAAATTCTAATTGCATGTAATATACCACAATACTGATTGCCTGCTGTTAAATTTGAGTGGTGGGTTTTTTTATATACTTGTCAAATAACACACATTCCACTCTCTTGGGAATAAAATGCGCAAACAATTACCGTGAGAAAAAATACAACAACAGACAATTGAAAAAAAATAAAAATTCAAAATTAAGTTTCTAGTAATACAAATTATACATAACCTGAATTCAATTTATTACAAAATTAAAAAAAAAAAGCAGAAAAGAGCTGCTATATTAATTTTAATTATCATAACAAATTTGTTACATTAATCACAAAGATTTTCTACTATAATACATGATATGTTGTTAAGTATTTAGGGATTATTATCTTGACTACATACTCTGTATTAAAAACAGTAATGTTAGTATAAACATTAAATATAAACAGTCAAAAAATTAAGTGCTTTGTGATTGTACGAGTTTATTTGCCCAATTTTATTCATATTTTAGAATGGAACAAAAATTTCGTGTCAACTATTGTAACATTTTTTCTCACGGGAAGAGTTTTGGCATTTCATTCCATGAGAAGGAATGTATGTTATTTGGCAAGAATATAATAACAATCCATCACTCAAATTTGACACAAGACAAAAAGTATTGTGGGTAGTTATATTGCATGCAATTAGTGTTTTTGCACTAATGACAACAACCTGTCACTCAAATCTGACAGCAGATATTCGGTATCATGTGTACTGAGACTCAGAGGAAATTAATGAAAGTCTGCACAACCTTCACAAGTCGAAAACAACTCCAGATTGAATATGAATTATACGATGAATTGCTCGTCGTGATGGGTGATAGACCACTAGCTGAGAAGTGTGTACTCTAATGAGAAGTGAGAGAAGCTGACCATCCCCCCCTCTTAACGGATTGTCTTAAAAGAAGATTTTTGGTAAAAAGTAGGGAGAGAGAGCTCTGCGACGAGTCTACCTAGTGTTGTTTTTTCTCTGAAGTGACTGAATAGGCCAGAGTTTTCAGCATGTTTTCCAAAGTGAGCCTTGTGGTTTCTTTGTATCATGTCGCGTGATAATTAAGTTATGCCGCAGACCACATATTTTGAGATTCGACGTAGACTCGAGAACTGTGAAATTCTCTTACCTTGGAGTGAACTGTACTTGTGATTTTATCGTGTATTTCTGAATCAAACATAAATCTCATTTTAAATTTTTGGTATACAATAAATTATAATAATCCAGAGTACATTATGTATATATATATATATAAATATAAGGCTTGTAAATAAATATTAAAGGGTTCACATGAACCTGAAAGTGGTCCTCTTCTTGAAGCCGTTATAAGGTCTAATATAAGCCGAGACGTTACACTATGTACAAGAAAAATCTCATTTTTATTTTCAAATCTTCAAACAGATGTTTTTTTTTGTTTTTGTTTTTTTACGAAAATAGATTTTTGTCATTCTTATGAATATGCAAATGAAAACTGAAAACTATACATTTAAGAATTCTAATCCTTAACTTACATTTAAATTATATTACAGAAAATATAAAAATATCTAGATCCAAAAATAAGTACAACACATCGAAACAAAAAATATTAGTAAGTTAATTCATTCAAATAGATTCAATTTACAAGGATTCGTTTTCATTTTATTATATCAAATTTTAAAATGTAGCCTTTTAAAATATTAAACAGTAAATAAGTTTTTGAACATACACTTAATGCTTTAATGTAATGTATGGTTATGTATGTTATGTCAAAGAACTGTAGGTCTTAAATCGGTAAAGAAATTTTATTCGTTAATGTATTTTTCAATTTTTATAAACACATTAACCATTTCAAAAAGCCTTCAGATTTTATTTTTAGTATTATATTTCTCTTCTTTTACGTTTTTAAATGAACATTAAAGTACACATGTTTTCATACATATGCAAATTATTTTACATTTCAGATACTAACACACAAAAAAAAAAATTGAGAAAAAAGATGAGTTAGATCATCTTAAAGTACTATTTGAGTCTTATAAAATTTTCTCATTTCATTTTCCCCACATTTTTAGGGAAAATGCAAAAGAGATATCCAAAAATTTGAATTTGTAATGTTTCTTTACTGAAAAGCTGTTCTTCTTAAATTTAATTCAAAAGTAAAAGTATTTTATTAAAAACTCCTTACTTCCGAATTTTGCTTTTTACTGATCAAAAGCAAAAGGATAAAAAAAAAGTCAAAGAAGAAATTATTTCTTAAAAATATAAAGAAAAAAAAGACCAAAAAATGGGGAAATTATTTTCTTTTCATGCAGGAATATTATTGGCCAGTTCGAATCTTTATGCAAGAAAATAATGCAATTCAAAAATTTATTTCATTCTCTTTTGTAAAATTCCTCTTTTTTTCCCTCTTGTTAAAGAATTTTAAAGCAATATTTAACTTTCAAACAATTTTGGAATTGAAAAACACGAATTTTAATAATCGCTTTTTTAAAAGATATTTTTTCCCCGTTTCTTTTTATGTTTTATTTCAAAATGGAAAAAAATAAAAAATAAATAAATTAAACACTAAAAAATTTCAAAAAGAATTCCATTATTTTCGAGAATATAAAATGCTTTTCAATTTTGTGAATAATTTTTTTTTTTTTTGTGTAACAATTAATGAACAATTTTAATAAAGGTACCCTCTTATAATTAAGTTTATCAGAAGATTTAATATTTAAAAATATTTTTAAAATGAATTATTTATTAATTGAAAATAATAGAATGTAATTGACTGTAATAATATATGGAATACCTTAATTAGCAAATATTAATTTATCAATTTAATTATAATAAACTGAAAAAAATTAATGATTATAAATTAGTAAAAAAAAAAAAAGTTTCTTAAATTTGAATATTCCTAATTTTTGTATTTGATGATTTTTTCATATTTGTTAAGTTTCGTTATATAATTTTTCCGTTTTAATTTTTTTAACATTTTTAATTTTGAAAAAAAAAACATTTTGAATTAACAATTAACTATATAAAACTGTCAGTAGAATTTATCAACGTAAAATTCTGGAGGTTATAAATATCTGTAAAAAATCATATGTAAAAACTATCATAAAAAAATTTTCATGAAAAATTTTTAACATTAAAAATATATAAAATTGGTTTTAAATATATTAAGATAAATTTATATATATTTAATTAAATCCCAAATTAAACATAATATAAAAAATACAAAATATCAACAATCATTTTAATAGTTTAAAATGAACATAATTAAAATAATGATAAACGAAATAATCAATATAATGTGAAAATATTTAAAAATAATATTGAAACAGATCTATATTAATTTTATTACGCACATTACTAATACTCAGAAGTCTTTCCATTTGCAACTTTTAGGGTTGTTTTAACAGTTGGTTGACATGTTCGTAGGCTGACACATAGATGACGCTACTAGTATTAAATCCATATGATTTTTAGTTAGCCCTAACCTTCAATAAATTTGACAGCTGTTGCACTATTAGAATGTGAGTTATAGCATTTTTAGTGAAGCAACTTTTGCTAGTTTGAAAAAATGGATAAAAAGGAATTTCGTGTGTTAATTAAAGCATTGCTTTTTGGCGAAAAAAAAGAAATAATATTGAAGCCAAGGCTTGGCTTGATAAGCATTATTCGGACTTTGCACCAGAAAAATCAACCGTAGAGAAGTGGTTTGCTAATTCTAAACGAAGCGAAATGAGCACCAAGAACGATGCACGCAGTGGACTCCCCAAAGAGGCTGTTACAGGCGAAAACGTCAAAAAAGTCAGCAAAATATTTTCTGATAACCGTAAAAAGTGAAGTTGATTGAGATAGCTGAGTCCCTAAAGATATCAAAGGAACGTGTTGGACATATCGTGAATGAATATTTGGATATGCGAAAGCTCTGTTCAAAGTGGGTGCCGCGCAGAGCTCACAACCGACCCAAAACAACAATGAATTGATGATTCTAAGCAGTGTTTGGAGCTGTTCATTCGTAATAAACCCGAATTTTTGCATCGATATATGACAATGGATGAAACATGGCTTCATCATTTCACACCGGAGTCAATCGACAGTCAGCCGAGTGGACTGCAAGTGATGAACACTAAAAATGCTATAACCCGCATACTAATAGGATAACATCTGTCAAATTTATACACGTGTCGTTTGAAGGTTAGGGCTAACTAAAAATCATATGGATTTAATACTAGTAGCGCCATCTATGTGTCAGCCTATGAACATGTCAGCCCAACTGTTATATAATACACTACAATCTTATTTCAAATGTTTTATTAGAATTAAAAATGTTTAAAATATTAAAATATTCTTTTAAGACTATTTATAGCGAATTTTAATACTTCAATTTAGCAAACGATACAATAATCAAACGATATTTTGGTGGAAATTTTGGAAAGAATATTTGGATTTTGGAAAGCTGTCCCAGTTTTTAACTTTAGAAAATAATAACAGACGAAGAAAATACTTTTCTAGCTTGTGAAATAAAATTGTGAATTAAAAATTGGATAATATGGTATCATAAACTAAAAAAATGTCCCACACTCTTAAATGTTATGATCCTTTCATTTTAATTGATGATCTTTGTGCTATATTTGTTGAAAAATACTAATTTTATTTTATATCTGAACTATAATTGCATTCTTAATATAGATTTCAGATTTATTTTATTATTTTATAGATTTTTCAATTTTAGAAGATTAATAGAAAATAATTAAGGTTCAGTTTTCATAATAATTCTACTAAAATTAATTTTAAATATAAACTTTTATTACATTAAAATATTTCGTAAAAAAGCTTTTACTTTATTATCTTTATGTTCACGACCGTAAATATTATAGGGGATGAAATAAATATATCATCATCATCATCATCATCATCATCATCAAATCAGTGGTGCAACAGCCCACATTGGTGGGCCAAAGGCAGTCAGCTACTGGCAAATTTCGAGACAGGAGACGTTTTCTTTTTTACGGGGTAGGGTTGTTGCACTACGCCCAACACTCTACATCCATATTAGACAACTACAAACATCCCTGTCACCGCCGGTACTCGAATCCCGAAACCTGTGGCACCGAGTGCCAGAGCTCTAGTCACTCGGCCATCAGGCAACCGAAACAAATATAAAAAATATAAATAGATAGTGTAACTGTACTTCCTCCTGTGCACTAGGAAGAACGCCGCCTGTGACGTTCAGGAGAAATGGTCAGCAGCATCCGAGTCTCTCACACGAGCGGAAGTAGAGCGCAACCTACGCGAAATTAAAAAAATAGCGTGCGAAATTTTACTCCCCTCAGTCTCTCATCTTGAGAGAAATATATTTAACTCAATCCTGCATATAAGTTGTCCTACAGACTCACTCGGAGAGGAAGTATATTTCGCGCAATCAGCGCGGACTCGAGTTTCTTTCTTTATTTTCGATTTAGAAGTAGAATCCTTCCACAAATATATATCTTTAAATGTGTTAAATATTGTTTGTAGTTAATTGTATATGTGTGCTGTTTGTGCGTTCTCAAACTTGTGTCTCTAGTCTCAACCCAACCACATTCAGTTACAATCCAGCTGCACAAACAACAACATCACTACAATTGCTAAAATATTCTTTAATTAAAACAATCAAACGTAATTAAAAACTATACACTCTGCTTTTAAATGTTTATTTTTAGTAATATAGTAGGATTCAAGACTTTGTTTATTTATGAACAAGTGTTAATCATTCTATAATAATAGGAATTTTATTATTTTAATTATTTTAATTTTAAGACGACTCGGAATATCTTAAATGTTTAATGATTTAATAGCTTTTACTTAGTTTTGATTGAATTTCACATCTTGGATTGGTCTCATAAGATAAAATTTGGATGGATTTAAATTTATGCTTCTATCATCAAACTTCATTTTTAAACTTCTTTTCTTTTTTGCCATGAAGTTTATATTTTTAATCGATTTCTTAGCACTTCAATTTTTTTATTGTGAATTTTTATGATACTCTTAACATCTTTTTAAACTTCTAGATCATTTTGTACAACAATTATTCGATAATATTCCACCACAGGAAGAAACACACACAAAAACTTTCGTACATTAACACCGTAAAATCCACTTCTTTTTTTTTCTTTTTATTCAAAAAAGTCAAAGTGCAAAGTGTTTATTTCTCATTAAGCCCCACCAGAAAAGAACCTTTTTCCACCCAAAGGCAAAAGGGTTGAAACTTAATGATCCAAAAATACATCACCCAAGGAACCCCTCCTACACCCCCATCATATTTACCCTGGGTCACGTGGCATTCAAGTGTCCTGATAATGAGTGTCTATTGTACTCTCCCGTCAGTTTTATTTCCCGTGGAAAAAAAAGAAGCAATAATTCTCTTCCAACTTCCTTCCAGAAAAGGAAGCATTAGCCATTAAACGATCATTTTCAACCCTTTTCGTAGACCCCAGCTGTTTCTTTATCGTCTGCCCTAATTCATTCCTACGTCGGGGGGGATAACGAATTTTTCTTCTTCCTTAAGACACCCCATGGGAGTGAATGGTGTTCACCTAATGGCCAGTACATGGATGATTGCCTAATGAGCTATGGGCAAGAAGGCCTCCTTCAATGCTGACCTTCTCTCGCATTAGCATTTTTTTTTTCCTTCACTTTTTTTTCTTTTTTTTTTTTTGCTGAGTGAAAGAAAAAAATTATTCTGCCTTATTACAGAGTTTGATTGCCTGTGGCAATCGATTATGCAGCAAATTGATTTAATATCGATTACTTGAATAATAATAATCGATACCTGTATCATTTCTAAAGTCGTAAAAGATACACTAACCATGGTTTGCCTTTTTCTTAAGTTCATTTTATTTAAAATGAAATAAATCTTTAAAGATTTTTTTGAAAGATTGCAATAGAGAACGTGATTCAGCTCTAGCTTAATAAAAAGCATAAATTTAAATATTAAATAATATTCTATTCAGTTTTTATCTATTTAACCGTAGACTAAAAATTAGGTCATTTGTCAATGTACTAGACTTAATGAAAATTCCTACTGTAGTGCACAGGTTGTGCAGCTGGATGGTAACTGGGTGTGGTTGGTTGAAATACTTGAGATTGAAGAACTCACAGTTTTATTGACAAACGCACAAACACCACACGAACAATTAAAGACAGACAATATTTAACACATTTAAAAACATATAATTATAGGTTCATGGAATTATTCTACTTCTAATCCAAATACCTGATGTTCATGTAGGCACTGGATGCGTGAAATATGCCTCTTCTTCTGGTGAGAGTCTGCAGGCCAACTTATAAGCAGGGTTGTGTTAAATATATTTCCTCTCGAGGTGAGAGACTCGTTAAATAAACTAAACATTTGTGAGCAAACACTGTTTCCTGTCGGGTGAGAGTCTCGAGAGCTACTGACTATTTCTCCTGATTGCCACAGAGGGCGCTTTTGCTACTGCGTGGGAGGGAGAACTGTTACATTACCTACTCATTATCTAATTAAGCAATTAGCGTCTATACCACACGTTAAGCTTTCGATTAAGCTAAAAAAAAATAAATAACAGATGAATTTATTTGCATAATTTTTTCTTAAATCAATGCGTAAATATCTAAATGTGAGTGGCATTGTAGCGATAAGCGAAATAAGACTAAACTCTTTTGCATAATTTACCTAGAATAGTTACTTTTTGATAAGATTTTTAAAATTTAATAAACAAATTAAGAAAATTTAAGCACTTATTGAGTAAAAATACTTTTTCTTATAAAAAATTGGGCACTTTTCTTTTATAGCAAGCTTCACGTTCATCGGCTATTTCGAAACGGCATTGGAAAAGGAAAAAAATCTACGCAATTCTACCACCTCTGGCAAATGGAACGATTAGTTTGCATCTCCTATTTAACTTGTCTCTACGCTCCGTCTACTTTTAGACTGCATTAAAAGGTAGTATTTAATACACGTGATTTAATATAGCTAAAATAATAGGATGTTATAAAAACACAACGTTGGTTCTTTTAAAATTATCGGAATCACTCTAATTTTGATGACCTCAGTCCTTTGTGGCTCGGGCCCGCTGCTTCGATTAGCATAAAGCATAGTATAGTATAGTATAGTATAGTATAGTATAATATAATATAATATAATATAGCATAAAGGGGCGCATGCCATTACATTTTTGCTAGCATTACGATCAAGTGTAAGTTACAGATGAACGAGAACATTGTACAACACGAAATATCACACACGTACACGTAGGAAAGTAACAATCGCACACCATTCAATCATATATTTAGTTTATATAAATAAATTCAATCGTACGTTTAATCGGCATTTGAAATAAAAAGAATAAGCAAAATGTTTTTTATACAATTTTCCGGAAAATTAAAAATAAATAAGCTCTATTTTAAATATTAAATCCTTCAAGTTGACCTGGCGGTGGCATGGATGTTTGTCAGTGGTTCGAAATCCAAGTTAAACTGTAGGTTCCGCTCGAATTAGCTTAAAGTGTGCACAAAATGACCGGAGAGCGACAAATGTTCGAGTTAATATGAAAGTAATACATGAAAAAATTATCTCCATTATTCTCTCACTTTGAGGTATTAATTCTCAGATTGGATAGCAATCACTGTTAAGGCTGTTAATCACGATTCCACATTCCTTCTACAACCGAAGAATCGGTGAAATATAAATCAAGAAAAAAAATAATAAAAACTTTAAAAAAATGTGAGAGGCTGGGCCATTATATGCAAAAATTTAGAATACATTATCAAAACAAAACTCATAACAGCGATTTTAAAAAAGTAGAAAAATAATAAAATAAACTATAGAATACCAAAAGGATGTTCTCTTCTTAAAAATCTCGTTTTTCACTTTGAAATAAAATTGTCTTCGTTTAAACCAGACGATTTTTTTAAACAATTTTACATTAATTTAATCTCCTGAATTATTTTTTTTTTTTATAAATTATTTAATAATTATCAATTATTTTTGTAAATAAATATTATGTATAAAATGCTCGCAAAAGAAATTTTAAAAAATTTAAATTTAAAACTCCGCCCACGAAAACCATACCCATATATTTTACGGGTAACATTTTTGAATTAAAAAAACATTATAATTCGTAGCTGCTTACCTAATATTCTCTTAAAAAGTAATCTGTTTCGTAGTATTTTTCCTATATCTATTTAAACACTTTTGTTGATAACATATCACATATGAATGGCACCAAATTGTTAAAAGCAGCCAAAATATCGAGAATTACTGTACGTTAAATTTCCATATCAATCACACTCAAGAGCTGTAAAACATTATGACCACCCCTACATTTTGCAATGAACTCGCCTGGATGACGTGGAAGGCACATGATCAGGTGGAAGTAGTATTTAATCTGCTGCTGGAGAGTCTGAAGAATCATTTCACTTACTTCTGTGTGTGATGGGAAAAAAGCCGGATCTAAGCGACTTTGGATAGAGGGCAGATTGTGGAATGGGGTCTGAAGCTCGGAACAAGTATTTCCGGAAGCTACACGACTCGTGAGTTGTTCGCGATCTACAGTTGTTAGTACTTATGCAAAGTGGATGAATGACGGGGGAAACCAGCAGTAGACGATACGGTGTTGAGCGTCCACACGCTATCAAAGAAAAAAGGTCTTCGGAGACTGTCTCGCATGGTGAAGCAAACCGGAGCAGACAGTGGCTCAGCTGACAGCCCAATACAATGCAGGGGGTAAGCAGAATAGTATCGGAGCACTGTTCAGCCAGCGGACACTGTTGGATATGGGGCTACGCAGCAAACGTCCCACTCGTGTGACTTTGCTGACCAAGCATCATCGCCAACTGCGCCTGCGCTGTGCCCGGAACATCGTGACTGGTCCATGGATCAGTGGGGGAGAGTTGCCTGGTCAGATGGATCACGGTTTGTCATTGATCACGCGATGGCCGTGTCAGGATACGCCGTCTTCCAGGCGAACAGTTGCTCCCCTCAATGTACGGTAGGTCATACACAGGCCATGGTGATCGGCGGCGGCTATGCTTTGGGGGAACGTTCTCTTTGGGCGTCTTGGGACCCGCTGGTTTGTGGCATCCATGCCCAAGGCGGGTTGAAGCTGTGTTGCGCGCGCCAAAGGTGGGCCAACTCGTTATTGACAGGTGGTCATAATGTTTTGGCTCTTGAGTGTAATGGCTTTGAAAAATGATAATAAAACCAACAACAGCACACACAAACTCACACAATCTATAATGATAATAACAATGGCAATGACTCGTAATACAATTTTATGAAAACAATGCCTATGCTCAACAAATCAATACCACAATATCGATGATAAGGGACTACACCTGTATGTCAATTGCGAATTACCATTGCTTAAGTATATAGAATTCCAACCGATTTTCTTTATTGAGAAATATCATTTTTCACTTTTAAATAAAATTGTCTTTGCTTTCATCAGACGATATTAAAACAATTTTACATTAATTTTCTCATTTGAATTAATTTTTTTAACTAAATTATTTAATAAATTCTGAATTATTTTGTAAATAAAACACGTAAAATTAAAAAAAAAAAAAAAAAGTCATCAAAAGGACACATAAAACTCCGATCCCGAAAACAATACTCATATTTTTATAGATTACATTTTTAAAATAAAAATTAACAAAACACTCTATTAGGTAAGTAGCGACAATTATATTCTCTTAAAATAAATCTGTTACCCAGTTTTTTTTTCCCATATGTGTTTATTACTTTTAATAACGCATTGCATATCTGAATTGCGCCAAATCGCCAAGGCTGCCAAGTATCGACAATTACTATGCGTTAAATTTTCATATCAATCTAACATGCTTTACGAATGATAATAAAGCCAACAACAGCACACAATCTCATAATCTATTGATGATCGTAACAATTGCAAAGACTCACTCCGT